>JAUJYT010000057.1:0-36021 GCA_033996565.1 Nanhermannia nana
TGGAAATAGCATTCTCTATGTTGAACAACTCTCTAACTTGAACAAAATTTTTAGTCCTATCCTATGTTCAACTTACGGAGGTTTAACTGTAGTTAACTTTATTTTATTAGCCTACACACTAGTTATTTAATACAACACTAGTTTTACTTATAGTATTGATATTCTGAAAGTAACATAAATATGAGAAATATTAACAGAAAATGAATTATTGACAAAGTCATTATCGATTCATGAGAAAGACATTCAATAAAAAGAAGTTGTACTATACTGTTATACTTCTATATTACCTTAGCAGTGAAATACATCAAAAATAATACATTACATTGAGGTTATGGTGAGCAGATCGGTGCCGACAATAGTGAGCGGGTGCTTAATATTAACGGGTCGCTATTTTATGATAGAAACTATTATACCTCAGATAAATTTTTCTGGTTTTAGTCATTTTACAGTAGAACAAAGTTCTTTTTAAGAGCGAAAGTCTCTGTTATTATCTCTCTTAATACGCGCACACAATAATGAAAATCTCACAGCAATTTGCTATAACTTATATGACACCCTATACAAGCTGTGGGTTCTATCACAGGCTTCTACCTCTTGATTTGATTACATTATTTTTAAACTAAGCATTTCTGTTCAGTTGGAAAAATGACATTATATGAATCGAAAATTATGGGAGAGACTCAACGAGTTATCAGGGACAGAAAAAGTTCAAAGTTCATAATCAATTTTCTTAATTTGGGTTAAAGAACTTCATTTATTCATTACAATGCTTTAGTTTCCATTAAAAATAACTCAAAATTTTGAGTACTAGTAGATGACAATTATCATGATCTACAAAGATACCCAAATATTATATCTGTAATTACTGTACAATGAACTAAATTTCTGCTCAATAGAGCAGACATTTCATATCCGTTTGAGGTTATTATAACTATTAAACTAATGTTTAATTACTAACTGTTAATTATTTAGACCTAAATTTATTTAAAAGCTTTTGATTTGGAACATGACATTCATATAGGAATATAGTAAACCAGCATAAGTATTGGTGACAAACAAATCACTAGATAAGAGTTAGTTCTAATAAAATTTAAAGTGGTTTTTAAAGAGCACAGAATAATTCAATTAGAATTTATTTAACATTTTCTAATGTTTTCAAAATATTATATTCAAGTAATGCATGTCTAGTATTAAGTAAAATATACTGTACAGTCATTTTCACCCAAAAATACGAGAATTTTATAATATATACTTTTGTGTATAGCATTTTCTTATAGTCGACTATACTTTAAAAACTGAGTAATAGGTTGTTATCAGTTAAAAAACTAAACTATAATAAAGAGTTTATTTTAGTGGTAAACTTGAGTTTATAAATAAAAAACACGTAATTTCATGAAATATTTAATGGAAAACCCAGTGATTTAGTTCAGATCTGATGTTCAATTAATCTGTAAATGTGTTATCATTTATAAGATATCAACTCAAATGTTTGGGTTTTTAATATTAACAATGAGTATTCCATTGATAGCATCTTTTTTAATCTTTTTTTGATTCAGACAGTCACTCGTATACTCATTTTTCATATCTTTCAAACATTATATTAATTAGTCTATTAAAATAAAAACTATGCAGAAAAGTATATATTTTACTCTCGTATTTTTGGTTGAAAAGAACTGTATACATTGTATTTCTTATGATTCATAAGGCTCTATGATTATAAATTCTACTTCATCTTCATCTTCAAGATTCAAAATAAACCCAAACAAGTGAATTGTTTTCTTTTACTCGTGTTACAAAATAAATTGTTACAGACGTGTTTAGAAAAATCTATAAATTTGCTCTTGGTTCCGTTTGTATAAATACAATATTAATTTCTATTGTATTATACAATATTATCTTGTACTTCAATTTAATACAAGATATTAAATGTCGGGTCAGACGAATGTCCTGCTAAAAGTTGACATAAATAAGTCATTGGACTCTTACTATAGTTAAGTCCAGACATTAATGCATTGCATTGCTCTTTATTCATATTGTAAGTTATTTTCCGCTTTAGTAGTGTTTGAAATAATGAAACATTGTTGAAACACTTACTGATTTTCAATCATGCGTTGGCATACTTTAGCCATTGTTCCCAAAGTTTCAGTTGTATTTTCAATGGGCAGTTGTTTATTGTTAATAACGAAGAGTGAAGTCGAATCACTTAATACTTTAAGCATTGGAGTTGCGTTTGCATAAAACAGTGACATTCTATTCGCCACTTCATTAGAAAGACTCACATTGTTTTCAGTAAAGATTGAGTTTTCTTGGTTTGCAATTCTGAGTCGACTAACAGTACGTCGATAATAACTAAAATCGTTTTGTATGGAAGGGTTAGTCATCTTGAGATCATCGAATTTCAATACAAAATCTAATATTTCAGCCAATTGTTTAACTAATGCCTAAAATCATAACAAGTATTAATATCAGAACATCTGTCTCTTGTAGTAAAATAATTAAAATAATAATTTGCCTGTTGCGTCTCCAAATGCTCGCGAGGAGTCATAGATCCCGAACATAACGCTGTCAACAGTTTAGGAACACAATCCTCTATCAAATTTAAATAAAAACTTATTAAACATTTATTAGCCTATAGTCATCCCATTTAACATAAACTAGAAATTTGAGACTTTTTTAAATGCCAGTAACAAATAAATTAATGAAATAAATTAAAATTAAAATCAAGTTTTATAATAAATAAACTTTCATTTAAGGTATGTATAAATGGGAACGAATGGAAACGAACCTAATTTAAGGGAGAATTCATAAAAGCGCTTCAATTTGTTAACAAGAGGGAGGACAGCATCCCAGGCTTTGATTTGCAATTCTTCATTCAGAGGATTTCCGATCGCCTTTCAAACGATAAATTGTATTCATTTTTATAAAACTTATATTTAGAATACACTTAATTATTAGAGTAGTATTCAATTTGACATCAAATCAAACGTTTAGGCATAATATTAGTGTTAAATCAATATTTATAAACACTGAATAACATTTATTTAAAAACAGTTCAAAACAGTTGAGAACAGTTGAGAAATATTTATGAAGAGTTTAACAAAACTTAAGCCTTTATCAAAATCTCATTTGTTAAGCAAGATTGTGATTAAATCTAATTTAGAAACTCTTATTAGTACTAAACTGTAATAAAAGCGAAACTCATTTTTTAATTAGTCCTAAAATGTTATTCAAAAACAAGTTTTTATAAAATAATGCAAAAATTGAATCAATATTTATAACTAAAAGTCTGATTTTTATTACTTAAAAAACAGAAAATAATTTTAATATAAATTATTTTTTTAAACGATACAAATATTTAGACTTAAATATACGTCAATTTTACAGTTGAGAAATTGCTTTAACTGTCTCTCAAACATATCAAACATTTCCTATTTTTTTGCATTGATATAAATTTCCATAAATATAATGAAAGCAAAGAAAAATATAATTCTATTTGATTTGAGAGAATATTCTTGAAGTAAGAAAAATAAAAATAAAGAAATGAGAATTGATTTAAGCAAAAAGTGGTACTTCTCTGATCTCAGTTCCGGCGCCTTTGTATGTCTGCAATTCTCCCAATATATCGTTGGCTTCAAGTAAAACACATTCAACTAATATATAAACATCTTTTTCAGTATCTGTCGGTCGAGCGTCTGATCAAAAGACAACAATACTTTAGTAATAATTAAATAAATTATAAATAAATAAAGTAATGAAAGACTGGACTCACTCTCGAAATCGACGAAAACATCATATTTTGGAGTCTCGTCTCTGGACAACAAACGCAATAAATTTCCCATTTTTTGGCTCAACAATAAAATTTATATAAATTTATATAATATTAAAAATGATATAATATTTAAATAATTAAAAATCAAAACTTTATTTATTATTTGATAGTTTGGTTGAAAAGGGCGTTAATATAAAAAACATTTTATTTTTATTTACAATCATATCATTCAATACAATAATTCATTTCAACACTAAATTATTGCATTAATTAATGGGCAAAACAATCAATTAATTGATTAAACTGTAAACACTTTTGAATATTAAGAATAAATAAAATAATAAAATAAAACAAAACCAAAACTTCATGAATGACTTGTGCTCTGAAGTGTATAAAAAAAGCGACTTTTAATGCAGTCTTTGATCGCCAATAAAAATCATTTTATTAAGGCTTTTGAGCACTTATTTGACTCGTTTTAGTGCTTATAATCTCTTATAATAAGTCAACAAATTCTCATTTTTCGCATTTATTTACTAATAATTTATTTTTTAACTTTAGTTTTTCTCAGTATTTCATATTTTAATGAAAGTTTAAGAGCAATAATAGTAATAATACTAATAATAGTTATAATGAGATATAATATGAGAATTTGTTTGTATTGACTCAAAGTTATGATTCCTATATATAATTGAATTGAATGGGAAATGAACTCAATTTTAGTTCAATTAAAGCAAAAGTGACTCAAAAAGCATTTACTCGTTTGTTAAGAAAAGTGCGCATTCTTTCAAAAATAGAATAACATTTACTGAAAGTTCTATTTCTTATAAATCTTCAAAATACAAGTTTTAGTCATAACTAAAGTTTAATAATAATAATAATAATTATTATTATTGAGTTCTAAATAATCGAACGTTTGATTACATTGTTTTGCACTTCAGTCACATTTGTTTTTATAATAAAATTATAATTAATTGAGAAGTGAGTCATGTCTTTCATGACTTCACCCAATCATTCATTAGTTCCCAACAGAGAAGAACTCAATGAAAAACAATTTGAGTTTAATTGTGATCAACACTCATATCAAGACTTTTTTAAACCCTTTTTATCGGATTTAATAAAACGAATCGAAACACAAAATGAGCTCAAAACTGAACAAAAGTTGAGTCAAAGCGAAAAACAATACAAAGAAAGTGGAGTTCAAACGGTTCCAGACATTGAACTCATTGATGACAACAATGAATGGAATGACTGTCCAAACGATGACTCAGTAGTGCCTCAAATGGCGACCGATTGCAAGACTAGTTCACAGACGAGTACATCGTGTGAGGACTCAGTTGTGGACAACTCTTTGGCCAATTTCTGGAATAGAGGTTTGGAACCGATCAGAGTCAGAAAGTTTGTGAATCTTCCCATCAAAGTGGGTCTCAATAAAAGACGAAGAGTTTCTCACTTGTCTTAAGTGATTGCAGTCTTATATAAATTTGTTAACAATTTCTAAGTTTATTCTTTTGTAAAACTTTTGAAATTTTATTTATTTGTCTAATTGTAAGGCAATTAAAACACTCGAAAATATAAATAATAGACTTATGTATAAACCATTCTATAAGTTATAAATAAAAAGCTATTTCTGTATTATTTTAAAACTCTTGTATTTTAAATGATTTTTACTTCATATTTATAAATATTAATAAAACTTTCAATTTGTTCGCAAAATGATCTATTATTTAAACAAATAATGTTAAAAATTATAAGAATTGTAATCGCATTGATAGCATTGATGTACTGAAGAGCGAGGAAAGTATAAATACTTTTAGTACAACAAAATTCGTTTATCGATACCATTCCTACATATCGGACATTGGATCTGAAATGCATAACAATTTTAATATAATTCAAATAAATATAAGTGCGTAAAGAGGGCACTCACGAGTTTGTCGCCACAGAACTGACACGCGCCGTGACCACAGAGAAAGATCATATCTGTTTCAATTAAGATTGAAATTCAATTAAAATGTTTTAAATCAATCAAAAGTTAAATTACTTTTGATGCGATCCAAGCAGACCGGACACATCGTCTATAATAATCAAACAATATATTAGATCACTATTTCTAAGCGTTTTTTCGTTTAATGGTTAAGTACTTAACCTGTTCTTTAATATCTTGAAGTTGTTGCTGAAGTTTTTGTATATCACCATTCGATACATCTCTGGCTCCGTTATTCATTAGAGTCACTCCGATTTGTGTCGACACTTGAGGCGGTGGCGGTGCTACAGAAAAGAATAAGCATTAAACCCATTCTTAAATACCATTGAATGACTCACCGATTCCTCCACAGCACACGATAAACGGGATAACTGAATGAGATAAACATTTATTTTAATTATTTCAGAAATAAAATGTCAATTGTTTAGGAAAAGACTTTATACAAACCCTGATCTATGTTTGCTCGGCATTGAACGCACTTTTGATAGAAAATAAAAGCGAAATAAATTAAAATATTGTTATAATTCGAAGAATAAATAAAGAATTATTACTTTTTTCATAAGAGGCGCACATCCTTCACAAGCGCACAAATGACAGCACGGCTGCAATTTTAATATTTACATTTATTTTAAGTTATTGTTGGCTTTTTTGATGCCATAATCTTTACCTTAAACAAAATCGATGACTTCTTATCAGAACAAACCAAACATTCTTCAATCTGTCAAAAGTTAGATCATTATCATATACCATGTGTTAAAATTAATTGAAATCTTTTATATAATCCTCACTTTATTCCTCGACTGAACCACTTCTTTGCAAATCAAACATTTTTTAACTCTGAAATTAAAAGTAAAGCTCTTTTAAAAATTTTGTTCAGCAATTTGTCTCAATTTTAAGTGAATTTCTTTACATAAAGAGATAAATGTTTGATAATAGTCTAGTATTTTAACCAATTTTATAAAAATTTAAATAATAAAAAAAATTGAATAATATCTAATATACTAAAAAAGCTTTTGAAACAACTAATCGATAATGTTTCGTCTCTTTATTGCGATGATATTTGCTTCAAATGCATTAAAAAATAGCTCAAATGTCAAAATAAAATAAAATGAAAAATGAGAATAAAAATAACAGAATTGAAAATAAACAGTTTTTTATGTTTAGAAATGGTTGGTCTGCTATTTCATTGAGAATCGAATGCAATTAAAAAGTTTTGCAAACATTTTATATATTTATAATAAGCAGAGTTAGGACTTTTGCCTGTTTGCCTGTTTGCCTATGCAAATGCCTATTTCTTAAAAATTTTTAATTAATGCTTTTTTTCATTTTATTTATTATTAAACTTAAAAAACTGTTAAACTTTTACATAAACTGTAAGGAAAAAATAATAGAGATGTGCATCTGTTATACGCATTATGTTAAAGTGGTTTTAAATTTCGTAAATTGTGATCAAAATAATTAGATAAAACGATTTAGGTCCATTTCAAAAAAACCTGAACTTGAATTACTCTGCAAATATGTGAATGAATTCCGCAAATAATGGTTTAAACTGATAGTAAAATAATGTTTTGCGAAGCATGCGATGATAAAGTTGTAATACGCAATCTGTACTCAACTGAAACCGACTAAAATTTTTGTTTGAATCATTAAATGCACTAAGATATATCTTATTTTTGCCTATTTCAATGCTTATTTCTCAATATTTTTAGTGCTTATTTGCTGCTTATTTTAGTGGTTTTGAATGCTTATAAATCCGACTCTGATAATAAGTTATGATGATTTTCAGATAAAGTATAGAAACGATTGAGTTTATATTTAACTTATAATAAGCAGATAAAAAGTAACATCTAAAACACTTAAACGCAACAGTAAAATACACAACAATAGTGTAAAATACACAACAGTATTGCCTATAGAAGACTCAAAATAGAAGAAAATGTAGTAAATTAAAGGCGATTCGAGTAATTAATATGAATAAAAATGGAAGAGAAGTTTAGTAAAAGCTACAAACCTGGGCGCACATATTGAACAGGTGGCCACATGTCCTGCAATTTGATTTAAATTAAATTATGTTTCAAATTAAGTTAAGGAAATGCAAAAAACACTCATCACATACCGCACGGACCAAACAAAGTGTCTCTTTTGTTATCAGAGCAAACCATACATTCTTCTAAAGTTTCCTGTTCTGTCTGAGAACTAACTGAGACCGGAGAGGCAGGCGGTTGACCACCACTAAAGAATTTGAATATTTGATTAAAGTCATGAAAAATATATGAGTAAAAAAAGTAATCTTTTTTTTACCAAAGAAGCCTTTCTTTGTGACATTTAGTCAAAGCAGTGCATAAATTAGGATCAGGACATAGATCTAATGGTGTTTGGTTTTTCTTATTTTTTATATTCAAATCAGCTCCGTTTGAAACTAAAAAGCAAGCAATCGATGCGCTGCTCTTTTTCTCTGATCCTTGAGATCCCAATCCCATCAAGAGCTACATTATTATAAAATAGATTTAAAAAATAATTTAGAAAAAGCTTTAAAATATTTTTAAATGTTTTTATAAATAAAACAATTAATCATAAGTTTGTAAATAAAATATAAAATATAGTGGAATGTGTTCTGTAATAAAATGTAAACTTAGTAGAGATATGAGTCATATACAAGACTTAAGACATATACACTAAAGCAAAGTGAGAGTAATGTTGGTATGATTTATGCCTATGTGTATTATTGATACCTTTCCAACGTCTTGCATATCCTGAAGTTGTCTCAATTGAGACAATGTGTGATGCCTTAATGCTTCGTGAAGAGGAGTATCTCCATCTTTATCGGGTATATTTAAATTGCATCCCTCGCGTACCAAAAGCTAAAATAACATAAAGACCAAAATATATGTTAAGTTAAGCTATGATTCTCTTTAAATGGCATGCAGTTAATAAGTGCCTCTTATGTAAACTTCAAAAAGTCATTCCCCTGTTTGCTCATATGGTAGACTTTGTTCATGAAATAACTGCATTCGTTTCAAAGATATTTATAATTTTGATTGTAAAAAATGTACTAAAAGTGAACTTATTTTTATCGGATATCTAACAAAATGTAAAATTTAATATTTCCCAAAAAAATCAATAAAACTAAATATAGGCCAATAAGGGAGAAATAGCAGCACATACTCTCACTACAAGACTATGTTGGCGTTCAACTGCAAGATGTAGCGGTGTTTGCAAATTAACATTCACTAAATCCATATTAGCTTTTCCTTGTTGTACCAAAAGTTCAGCGACTTCGATATGATTATTTAGTGCTGCCAGATGTAGGGCTGTGTAACCGTCGTCTTTCTTCTCGTCCACAATCCAACTGCGCGGCAGTTTGGATAACAAAATCCTCATTGCGCTAAACACAGAAACGAGCAGATATACAGTATTAACAACAAAACAAATTCTTTAGCTCTTACTCAACTCGATTACATCGGATTACATTATACTGTAAACAATAACATATCAGTAATGACTCAAACACTGTGAATGAGGAAATGCTAATCAACTTAATTGTACTAAATTTGGCATTATTTAAAAACTAAATTTAAACATTAATTAAGCTATAAATCAATTTTTCTACCAAAATGAGAAACTGATTTCCTACTAAAGAAATTTGGAAACTATTCTTAGCCTCTGGTTTGCTGTTAACTTCATTTATGTACAGTACAAAAAAAGATAGCGTACATTCAATTCGCTTGAATCAGACGTAAATGAATGGATGGATTATTTAGAAAAATGAAATTCCAGTATAATATGCTATTTGGTTGAGGTTTTGGTTGAACATTAAATATTCACAATTCTATAGATAGCTTACACAATTGGCAATTATTAGAAGCACTTAATTGAGTGCACTAATTAATTACGGGAAAAACAATTAATAGTTATTTATTTAATGGTTCAACACTTTTATGCAAAATTATATAAATCCTTAGGCCATGATTTAGACGAGGGTTTTATGTAATAAACGTTTATTGTATAGAAATAATGCCTAATTTAAGAGATCCTTTTAAGGTATAGCACATGAGCGAAGATGAGCAGCTCTGATAAGTCAATTAATATATATTAAAGTTATTATTTGGGCTCATATCAGAACCAAACCACTAAACTATAGCTATAAGAACGCTGAGCAGAATTATAAGGCTTTAGTTTCCGTATAAGTGAACTTAACCCTTAATGGCATTCATCCTATGCATACAGATATTAAACAAATGCAAATGTTATTCGTACAAATGCAATACATACTATTTCCATATCATACGCTTTTAGATGAGAACCCCTTACAATTATTATCCATAGACTAACTATTTGCATATGAATATAATCTTAAGAACGTAATTGTTAATTAGTCGACACTACAAAAAGTAGAGTTCAGTTAAACTGAAAGCTGTAGAGCTGCCAAACTCTATATAAGGGCTGCGAAGACAAACGAAAAAGCTTTGAAACATGAACTCAAAGAAGAGGAGATATATAAAATGGCACAAACATTGGCTTTTCATTGAAAGGTGCACTAATTTTTTTTGTCCAAAGCAATATAGTGTTATTCAATAACAATTAGCATTAAATTTATAGGTTATTAACAAATAAATTACGAAATTGTTTTATTTATGCAAAACTAGTTTAAAGATGTGATTGTTCTCTCATTTAAGATTCCCTATTCAGTGATCGGTGAACACTAGTTAAGGGATTAGCTTAAAGATAATTATATCAAACTGGAGATTCAAAAATGACAACTAAAGAACAACAACAATAACAACAAGTTTAGAATAATTGATTTTCACTGTAATATAAGACATCGATTGTAAGTATTGATTTTCATTAAAACTTGATTTACTAAATATAGAGTGGTGTCAAATGTAATTCTAAAAATTTAATATCATATTAAATCTTTATTCAATCAAAATCACTATAAGTTTTAATATAGTGTCAAATGTATTAAATATATCATTAAACTTAACGATAGCCTAAACAATAAATTTTTGTGCCAATCGTTTCAACTAAATTAAGTATAAAGTAAGGTATCATTTATTTGATTAAAATATATTGCTATAGGATATGATAGAAGATACAGAATTATGTTCAATCAAATAAATAATACTAAACATCAATTAATATGTTTTCATTTTAAAATTGAAATAAATTGAAATTGACTTTACTTAATGAGAAAATTAATGAAAAAAAATGAATCAATTTGAGAAAAAGTGTATTGTTTAATATTTTTAAAGAAAATCCTGACATTCAGATATGAAGAGTGCAGTAGCCTTAATAAAATAGAGAATAGTGTAGACTCAAGAGTACTTCGTTTTTAATGATCCGTAAAGTAATGTCCTTTCCTTTTGAAGGAATGATATCAAGTTTTTTTCATATAAATCGCTTCAAACTTATAAGTTTAATAAATAAAAATTGTGTATTCATTTATCGTAAAATTGATAATAAATGTCTCACTGTTTATAAAACATATATTACTGGTGTTATTACTGGTGTTTTTTGTATAAAATAAAATATTTATCAAATCTAAAAATTTCAAAATTATCGCATACATAGCTAGACGACAGTGACTTAAATAGGTTTTAGCAAAATATCAATAATAAGAAAAATGGACTTAAACAGAAGACATAGCTTGAGTGTTATAGTTGAGGGTGCATTCGTTCGTCTGCAAACTCAAGCATTCACCACATCCGTCCCCCAATCTTTCCATTAGTCTCAAGTTAAATGCGAGGCATTAAGAGCGGAAAAGTTATTCTCAGTCATGAATGAAAGTACACAGCTGTCTAATGATATAACAAAATAGTTTCTCTATCACTGCCGCTTTGTTGAGGGCGATCGCTATTTAAGAATTGGGAACTGATCACCAATATATTGAGTAATAATTCTAATTATTTAAATTGTCATCTTTTATAGTGAGATGAATTAATTTCTAACTTTATTAGGAATAACATAAGGAATAACAAACTTGGGATATGAAAGTTGAGTTAAATGTATTGCTCTTACATATGATTCATAATATCAAATTACGATAAGATACGAACTACGAACATAGGAATAGATAATGTTCATTAAAATGTCATCAATGACTTGCTTATAAATTGAAAACAGAAAACTCCGTCAGAGAAAAGGCTCAAATTATTACTTTGAATCAGGTATAAAGACAGATATTTTTAGTTGAATAGTATTCTGGTGTAAAAGTGGATCAAATAATTGATTGGCTTTTATTAAATATTTGTTAACTTCTAAAGTGTGCATTTCTTCAAAATAATTATGTCGAGAGATGTTTCTTACAATTGAGTTAACGTTAGCATTAGGTAAGGCATTAGTCGATTATTTATAGACATAATCCAGCTTTGGATGAGGGCATCTAAAAGTAGTAACAACAAGAACATCATCATCAAGAGAAAGCTGAAGGATGCAGAATAAGCAAAAGCCAATTCTTCAATACCAGTAAAGGGAGGGCGCGATCCTTAGAGTTATCCCCTCTTCTCATTTTACAGACTCAAAAAGCGCGAGAACAGTAAGAAAGTCTCAAGAGTACACACACACACCCATAAAACAGGGCTTCTTCAAGTCATCTCTGGCACCCCTTATAAGGACATGCACTCAGATCAGAGCCTCAAACATCCTCACAGTTCTTCCGATGACAGTAGAGTTAGTCTTCCTTTTTGCTCATCGAATGATCTCTGCATCAGAAGGAGAGTGAAATTGTTTGGTCAGAATCTTTAGTGAATTCATAAGTGAGACCAACAATCAAATCATAAATTCTCTTTTAACTCGAGCAGTATTTAAGTGAAATTTCATAATCATATTTGGCATAAATGTTGACTTCATTGGTGTGCTTTTGTTGTCGATTTTGTAAATTATTGTTATAGTCATCTGTTAAACAATTTGGTAATTCAAATGTGTGGTGAAATTTAATTCAGGATTTATTTATTCATTATATTTTCCAATAATTTGCAATTTAATCATAAAAGTGAAACATTTTGAATAAGTGTTGTTTGGATTTTGTGCTTATTATGAATATATCTTTAACAAAATGATGATATATTTGAAAATATAAGAGTAGTTAATAGTTAGCATCTATTTGTATGAACCTTGGAGTTCATACAACATATCAATGAAAGGCAGGGTATAATTCTGTAACATTACAGTCGAGATTGGAGATGATGTTCACTCAAACTCGTAAACAGTATAACTTGTATACTATATGATTCACCGTATAATATAATATAAGTAATATATGTATATGAAAGAGAGGGTTCTATTTAAACAAATTCAAACACACAAATTCACTGTTATGGCCTTGGGTTAAGCCATACCATTCTGTTTAATGAGACTTATAAGAAGAGGTCCTAACCCTGACTCTCTTCCCTATCAATGAAGTTTAGTTGCGTTCTAAATGCTTGTAAAATAATATTATTATTAATAATGTCTCGCATTCAATGCAATAAATTGTAAAGAATTAACTTATAATAAGTTTTAATATTAGATATAATGTAATGAATGTTTAAAATTTAATGCTTTTATACTAAATATTTGGAAAATGGAGAAAATTATTTTATCTCAATTCGGAGACAAAATATTTGGCAAAGCTGTACATCTGGTTCGCACATGTTTCGGGACATGTTTCTTAAGGGAAACGCTTTCTAACTGTAAATACAAATAGAGATTTTAATAGAAGACTATTTCTCTATTCAAGTCATTCAATACTCTTAGAAATTAATTACTATATTAGATGTTGTTTTAATTAAAAGCTTTTAACGTTTGAGCTTTAACTTTGAACGTCTGCTTTAAATGGGTTGAACTGAAAGTTGACATCAAAACTGGTCATCATATGGCGAGAAATGTTATCAATTGAGTCCATTCAAACCCCATGCTTCTTGACTTCCCATATTTAAGCCCATCTGAGAGCTGTATGGAATGTAAAGAAGTATGGAGTTTTGGTGGACACTGCACTCCGCAAAATAACAACTCAACTAATTGACTCAGAAATTGATTCATTTATAGTCATTATAACACAACTGGAAGGAATGCACTAAATATAACAGTTCTTGCCTTAATAGCACTTTTTAATGATATAAAACTTACTCCTATTACAATTGAAATTTTCTTATTGTATATATCATTTCATTTTTCATTAAAATATATTTTCAAGCATATGACTTGATTGGTTGCTTCACTTCACAAAACCCATGCTCACGAGTCAGTCCTTTTACAACAAAGGCATACCAGTGTTGGAATAGTAACTACTGTTAGAATTGTATTATATTACAAAAAGTATATAAATCAAGTTTTAGTCTTAAGCTTTACGAAGACATTCTTCAAGAAAGTCACGAACTATATATTGAGAAAGAGTATCAGAATCAGAAGCAAGTCATTGATAAAGGCTTTGTTGAGATGCACCCAATTTACTATTAAAGATAGATTGTTCTCAAAATTGAATAAAAATCAATTTAACATAAATAGTACGAAGTAATAATTTATTATAATATTATTCATAACTGCTTTCAATCATTGATTTCAAAACAAAACTGAAAACATCAATATTCCGAAAATTCTGTATCAAAATTTGTGACTATTGGAGCCTCCATTTCAGGGAACGCACCATTTTTTAGTTTAAAAAATAGCAGTAATGGTTTAGAGTGGTATCAAAAAAGCTTAAAACAACTATAAATACCAAACACTTAAAATTTGGTTGTTTTGAGCGCCGCTTTACCCAGATTTGGACTTCAGATTAGGGGTTTAACTGCTTGAATTGCATCCATTTTTCATGTTTTAAAACTATATTTTACTGATTTTCTCACTCGACATATTGAAAGCTAATTTTCAAAAATTAAATAAATAAATATAAAGATATAACAAAATTGACACAACAAAACTCAAGTTGATTTCTGTCTTATTATTAGATTGAGCTGAAGTTAAGTGATATTTCTTGACTTACAACAACTCTATTAGAAGAAAATATTAAATAATGTAGAAATTTATTTACATTAAAATTAATTATTTTCTCTAATACTTTAAATTGAATTATATTTTCAAGAATACTTGACTCATGCAAATCATTTTTTCAATAAAAATAATCATTTATTGTCCCGAAATTTTATTTTTAAACTTCAAATCATTCCCGGAAATGGAGTCTCTAATGATTAAGAATAGACTAACAACTAATTCTATGATTTTACAAACCAGAAAAAATAAAAATAAGATCGATAGTGTTGGTCAGAGTAAACAATGCGATCTTAAATAATCAGATTTAATAAGACAAATGATTAACTTAAAAGATAACATAATTCTAGTTATTAATGTGATAAGCAATGCATAATATTTGAATGCATTTCAATTTAATAATTGAGCTGAAAAATATAAAAATGGAGTTAAAAATAAAATAAATTCCAAGAATTAAGAGATAGCTATTAAAAGAGAAGTTTATAAGTAAGGAAATAGTGGCGCATACAGTACTGTACTCTGTTTCAAATTAGAATTAAGAAATCAATGATCTGACAAGGATTAAGTAGTCTGTAGTGGCATCTATATTAGTTGGTGATGCGGCGACTCAACTCTCGCATCCAACTCTCATCCAACTCGCATCCAACGAGATCTCATCCAAAAAAGTAACGAACTATTTCTCATCGATCGAAAGTAAGGGAAAGCTCAAAGCCATAACCCGAACACATTTGGGCACAAAGCGTTTCATTGGCGGCACTAAGCATTAAACTATAGTTGCATTGACCGCTTTCTAGTCACAATAAAGATTTGTCGGTGAGGTATATGTATTCATATTAAGTTTACCACAATGTGTACATTAGAAACACGTCTCTATCATTTGAATATTGTATTCTCAAAAATTGAAGTGAATCGTAAAATTCGTTTAGTGTTTAAACCAATATTTAAAATATGATTGAATTTAATTGAAAAAATTGCAAATTGTTTGCGTTAGTAATAAAAGCCAAAAAAAAGTCAACAGTAATTGAATGCTTGTCTTTAAGCCGGTTGAATTCGGGCCAAATTTAATTTTGTTTTATCAAAACAAATGCAACCTATTTGGTCCCCTTCAACCAGCTGTAGTCGGGCATGAGTTTTCGACATTCACTTATTTTGGTCATCCTATTCGCCTCATCTTTAAACTATTGATCACTGGCTATAACTTAACAAATTTTTGTGAAAGTGGATAATTACCGAAATGAAAAGTTGTGAATAGAAGTCATTTCAACATGTCGTGTGACTCACAAGTCAGTGTTGTTGTGCTCAACACAATCAGAATCATCGTTGTCATTGTCAAAGTTTAGTGAGCATGAGAGCAAAGCATTCGAGGGAATCATAAGACAATCGGAAATCCTTTCTTCTCAAAGTGCAAACAACTAAACTCGTATTATGAAATAGAAATAGCAGTTCCTCTAAATGTTAAGACCCTTAAGGCGTATCTGTATCTCTTTTCAGGTGATATCTCATTTACTTGTATTTTAATCATATTTTATAATACTGTAAATAATGGTTATTTCAACAATTATCTGACATTTAAAGATTAAATTCTCAATAATTGACTAATTTATTGAATGCTTTGAGTCTAGAAATTAAATCTTAATGAGAATGATGTAAGTATTGGGCAAAACGTGATATATAATCAAGTTGTGAGACTATGTATTTATTCGCAAGCATTAAAGAATGGCATTCCTAAAGATTGGACTTTAGAGTGTTTATTATATGTGCTTCAATCCAATTGAGAACAGACGACATATGGACACCATAACTAATACAATACACTCGCCATCAAAATTTACTTAATATTGAGGGATTGCTGAGCCAAACATGTTCACAGTGTCGACTCGACTCTTGAGTCAACTCACAAGTTAGTCTCAGTGGTAACGACGGTCTTAACTCTTCAAACTGTGTGAGACTTTATGAAATGGAATTATGATGTTTTTTAACTTATATGTGTATTACCTATGCTTGAACTCATGTTTATTACTATTACCGGTATATGAAAGTATATTAAAGTGAATGTAAAACCAAAAGCAAAAGTAAACTATTAGTGTATGTGTAGGAATGTGCGACACAAAAGGTTCACGTATTCTACGATCGCAATAGTGATCGAGTAACCGGAATTCCCAAATGTAAAGTCGGAAAATTGTGACTTGAATTACAAATTTTGCAGTTAAGAGTAGCTGAATGTGAAGAGAAAGTCAACTCAAGCTTCTTCTTCTTTTTATTTATCTATGTCTATAGCTCTACAACCATATATACAGGCAGTTCAGATAAATAGCTAAAGCATTCTCCTAAACATTCAAATGGTTCACAACTAAGTCCTGCTTTTTTTTAGAAAAGATAGACTTTGGACACAAGTGCATCGCATAAGCCCAGTCACATCACTAGAATTAAATGTATATTCAGGGTATTGAACATTCAATCGAATAGAGTTACTGTAGTATCAGACTATGTAGAGTTCATCACAGAATGGTTTTGTGCCCTTAACATAAATATAATGTTTATGGCAATAGTTTCGAGTGTTGAATACGTTCAGTGCCATTCAGTGCTTCATCACAGTTAACATCAAGTTTGATGATTAGCAGCAAATAAAACATGGAATGAATTGTGTTATTCAAATTAAGGACAAAGCAAATCATTTAATTTAATTTTTCATTTGAGAAAACTTTCAAATTTACATAATAATGAGTGTATACATGCTATACATGCACTCAATTCTAGTGCTCCACCGACTTATATCTCAATTGTATTTGAATTTTGAATAAATATCAGCTCAAACACAATTTGCAATCAATTCTGTTATAATACTTAAATTCCAAATATATTTTGAATAATTTCTATTTGTGTACGGCATGTGTGAGAAGTGTCTTAAGATTGATTACTAATTGACTGTAATTATTATTTGCATAAAACAAAATCACTACAAATCTGTTTCTAATTGAGTTATTTACAAAATAATTACATTATTGTATAGATATAAGTAAATTATTGATATTTTATAAATCAATGTTTCAACGATTGGAGTGAAAGAATGCAAAAATCAATAAATTTATGGCACAGAAACATTAGTGTGTATCACAGCTTAAATAAGTTATATAATAATTACTGCAGAATATTAATAATTATTAGCTTTTGCTCATCAGCGCGAATAAAGAATCAGTTCAATAAAGAAATCAAAATTTAATAACACAGCAAAACGCTAATGAATTTATTTAATGCAAATCTTTTAGTTATTCGACAAATTCATGTCATTAGAAAATATATTATGATTTGTTCTAAATTAATGGACTTATCCGTGAAAATAAATATTAATTCAAAAATAGATAACTAAATAAATATTTAATTTTGGGTTTAAAATAGATTTCAACAAAAAGTAATTAAAGCTGAAAATAATGTTTTGAATTTTCAACTTATGCTTTACTAATATTATATTAAAAGTCAGTTTCAAGAGTTGAAACTTATTTAAGTTGAAAATAATAAATATGTTCACAAAAAAGAGAGTTAAGTGCTCTCCGAATATATAACTAATTGTAAATTCAAATGAATATTTGTCTCAAAAAATTAGATTCAGGTAATTATATAATAAAGTAAAAATATGATCCATTCATTCAACAATTTTCTGAACACTTATCCTCTTAAGGGGTTCGCGACTCAAGTTATTAACTATTCATCTGCACAGCATCGGATTCATTAACATCTTCCCTGTCTTCAGGGTTTTAGCCCTGAAGTGTTGTCAGCGCTAACATTTCCTAAACATTTCGAACTCCATTATGTCGAGTCTTATTATCACTTAATATCATAAAAACATAACTAATAGAGATTTTAGTAAACCTCTGCCGCCAAAAATCTGGGTTTCAACCTAATAGTCTGGGTTCCAGTCAGAAGTGTTGAGTGTAAGCTCAACTTTTAAGCTCTTAAACTTTAAATTTATGAAAACATTAGATTATCACAAATAAAAGAAAATCAAATTTAAACACTTGATGAAAATTATTGGCTCAAAACATACAGAACTATCAAATGAAATGAAATGTCTGATAAATCAAAACATTCTAACTTATGAATTATGGATAAAATGTCTCAATGATAGCCTTGTCATATAGTATAAGCGCCATTATAAATAACTATCTAATTAGCAAAAGGGCGTAAGTCTCACCTGGGATTGCCTCTGAGGGCCGCGTGATGTAGAGCATTGAAACCATTATTATTTGCTAGTGTAAGGTCTGCGTTGTGATCCAATAATAGGGATAACATGTCATCCCTTTTTTTGCTGATGGCATCGTGTAATGGAGTATCGCCTTCACAATCCTTAAGATAAACTCATTTTAATACATAAGGCATACAAATAACGATTTTCAAACAAAAGCCAAATAGCTTTACCTGAAGACTGGCGTGACAGCCAAGTTCTAACAATGTCTTCACTACATGGACATGACCTTTGTTTACAGCTATAAAATTTTCATAAGAAAACAATAAATTCAAAGTAACATTAAATAAAAAATTATATTTATTGATAGCAACCTATATGTAAAGGTGTTTGTCTGCGTCTATTTCTTGCGTTAAGATCAGCGTTGGATTGAGCCAAACAGTCCATAACTCCCGGTTCATCACCAAAGGCTGCGTGATGTACAGCTCTGTCTCCATCTTTGTCTTCAATCTCGACGTCTGCGTTGTTTCGCAATAATATTTTGATCACTTCGATGTGTCCGTTCTGAGACGCGGCCTGAAGTGCGGTATGACTTGCAAACACTCCGTTCACATCTATTTCCACTCTCTTAACTATTTCTTCACACTTTTGAACGTCTCCATTGGCTGCGGCTTTCACTAAATCTTCATTCGGTTCACCGGAAACATGAGATTCAAATAACTTTTTCAATAAAGTGCTCAGTCCTTCTCCAGAACCGGCTGAAGAGCCATCAGAAGATACTTTGACAACAGCCGCCGGATTGTATGTCCAGGAAGTGCCGCAAACATCAATTTTTAAGTCGTTGTCGTGATATATTTGCTGAACTCTTCCAATTTTGCCTAATGTTGGGGTCATAGCATCGGCGAACTCTCCGTGACCTTTCTGTAAGATCTTAATCCTCTCGAGATCACTACAGATCTGAACTAAATCTCCGACAGAAAACTGTAGATTACTATTAGTGGCAGAACTGTTAACAGATGATGAACCGGAAGCGGTGCCGATTAAGCCACTGCTCAAAGAGGACACTCCAGACGCGACATTTATGTTAGGATTAGAATGACTTGAGATTGAAGTTGTATTCGTGCCAACTCTGGTCAGAACCGCCGGATTGAAGGTCCACTTGTTATTACTGGGATACAGAACTACGATATCGTGGTCTTCATCGATTCCAACAACAGTTCCAGTGGTTCCCAGACATTCGAACATGCCTTCAGTCCAACCTCCGTGACCGTGTTGTAGGGATTGTACGATTTCTAAATCCAAGTCTACATTAACCAAATGTCCGATTTGGAACCCGTGAACACCCGAACGACCGGGTCCTTGCTCTCCAAGAAGTGGCAAATGGTCGCGATAGACATTATGTCCTTTCACATCACTCACAACTTTCAAATCTGCCATTCCTTCAAAACCAACTCGATATAGATTTTTTGCTCCATTGTCCCAAATAACATAAGCAGCACTTCTAGGACTGGCAGCGCTCCAGTCTTGGATTTCTGTCACTTTTCCTCTTTTTCCATTTCCGCCGTCCTTTATATTAGAAATATATTTACAAATCAGTCAATAAATTAAGGATTTAATACCTGATCCTCCCATTGCCAGTCGACACCTTCAGAGTTTACATACAGGCATATAAACATAGGTTTAAATATTAGAACCAATTTATAAAAATTAAAACCAATTCAATAAAAATGAAGGCAAACCTCTAACAACTCTAGAACCAGGAAATATTCCTTTGACAGCAATTTTTTTGCCTTTCCTTCGCGGCTCTATCAAGACCCTGTCGTTGCCAGGATTTAGAATACGATAGAATCGATGCCTTACGTTATGTTTGTCTCCGTGATAGCAAAGCGAACATAAATCATAATTTATACATTCGGCACATTTCCATCTGATGCCAAAAATAGGTGACTGTTTGCAGAAGTCACACATCGCTCCCTCGTGTTTAATACCTTTAATAGTAATGTCTTTATTGATATCTATTATATTATATAAACTAATGATAAGATTTGAAGACCTGTAGAAGCGCTGTCGACAATCCTGAGATCATATGCACCCATACATCTATAATTAGCAGCGGTTCCATTATCCCAAACAACAACCACTTCTTCAGGTGATTCAAAGTTGCGAACAGTTCCCAAATGTCCTTCTCCTCCGTCCTGACAATCAAATGATTGAATGAATTAATTAAATGAATGGTAAAAGAGATGTATTGTATGTATTGAACGCATACCTGTTTACCCCATTTCCAGTCGATTGTGTTCCTCATAACTCGTGCTCCGACTCCGCCATCAATTAACAGATTTCTGTTGGAAGTATTGCACGACTGTATGGCTTGTTGGGAACCAATCAATGATCTATTCGTTGATGATATGTTCTCATCACTTAATGGAGAGATATTTATATTCATTTCATTCATTTTTATATTAATATCAAAACCAATTCTATTCAACAATTATATGTTTGAGCCATTCTTTAATATTATTTAATATTATTTAATATTATTTATTATTATTTAATAATCAAAAATAGTTTCTCTCTGTTATTGAAAATTTCACATCAATTCTGTTTTGTTCGCACTCTTTATAAAAAAAATATTATTTTTTTATTTTATTTTTTTTTATTATGAAATAAAAATGAATTTAACGATGATTTAGAATATTTACAAATAATTTAAAGAATATTTTGATTGATAGTAAACAAGAATTTGCGGCCAAATATAATTTTAATCAAAATAATGTCAAATAAAATAAAAATAGTTTTAAATCTGAATTTAGTGTACGTCTGAGTCCATGTCTGCAACTTTTCCAAAACATTTCTAAAAACTGTTTTCTATATAGTGTTTAAAATTTAATTTTTTTTATGAAATACTAATTAAGTGCTAATAAAATGCATGTTTAAGCCAATTAATTAATTAAATTGTTTTTAATAAATAGATAAGAAAATAAGTGATAATTTATTGTAAAGAAATAGTTGTAATGATTGTAAGAAATATAGCTTTGCTTACGTCACAAGACGTCATACTATAAGTGCAGACATACAAGCATTGAATGCATAGAATGTATTGAATGAAAGCGTCAGCTTCAGCATTATTAATAAGCACTTATAATACTGTAGTTTCTATTCGTTAAAAATGATGCTAAAGCTGAGTCTCACTCTCTCCCAAATCCGAACGACATTAATATTTGTTTTAATTATTGATTTGCATTAAATGCCATTTCAGTGACTCAAACAATTTGAGTATTAATTGATTATAAAAACTATTTTATGTGGTATACGATGTAAAGTGAATGATAAGTCCATAAATCAATTGACGAGAAGATAAATAAGAGTTAATAATAAATAGATATTAATATCTGTTCTGTTCTCCGATTACTTAATACTTAATAATAATAATAATTGAAAATATGCGGCGTTTCAGCGATTCATTAATTTATATTAATATTAGTTTGTGTTTGAGTACAAACAGTTTGTGTATTAATGAGACGTTTGATTCAACTGTAGTTAAGCCATACTTTTGTAAGACTAAACACTAATTCATTGCTTTTAATACTATTTATTATTTTATTAGTCATCTAAAGTGTATTCAATACCACTATTATTACATCGATTTCTGTTTTCCAATCTATTGAACTCAGCTTTGAATCTATTGTTAACCTTATATGAGATCAGATCTCAATTGTTTTGTGTAAATAAATATCAAAATTAAATACAGTATTGACTGCACTATTGGGCCACTTATGGCCACTGCCATCAAAAGACAACAGTCCAGAAGAAGATTAGCGGCCATTACTTTCTTGTCGAATATATCACTCGATGGCAGTCATCGGGACACCAAAATTGGTTTAGTCTTCAATTTAATTAATAGTAATAATAATAATACTAATAATAGTAATATTGATGTTCAAAAAGACAATGCGCTCAATGATGTCAATGCTGTCAATGGATTGCATTCTCGTAATTAAAATCTAAACAATCGATTAACTAATGTCTAAACTAATGAATTATATTGTAATTTAGGTTCGAATACAATCAGTAAGTCATCAGAAAGAGCATACCTGACTCGACTCAGCCCTAAAGATAAGGATAGAGATGGGTATGAAATGTCTTTTTTATGATATACTTATTATCATATAATTGCAAAGTCTTCATAACTATGACTAAACTTTTTTATTATTCTCTATCAAATTGTTTGCATTCAAACCACTGTCTGATAAATGTTGACTTCGATCGGATCTCTTACTCGCTTTGATATGCATTTATCCTGACTTGAATGCTATGCAGGCTATGCATAGCTTTATCTATTTAACTACCGGTACATGTTGTCGACCCCTATCATAAAGTTAGAGTCAGAATAACATTATTTTCTCACAGAGTGTAAGCTTTCAATTATGGTGTTTATGATTATATGCATGAAAAATGATCGCCAATAATATTATGGCTTAACTTTCCATTTATTGGTATTTCAAGGCTAATGATTGAGCTCTAATATTAATACTAAAATAAATACTATACTGTATATCAATAACAGAAACACTTAGTATTATATACTTTATTGAAAAACAAAACTGTAATGTTTTTAGTACCGGCATATATATAATACATATATACATATATACATATATATTAGCTTTAAATATGTTCATTGAATCAATCCTTGAGAGCAATGAGAAAAACAGATATAACTCACAAACGCATTATTTCATACATTATGTCAGTTGAGAGTGTTCTCAATTTAGAGCCGCTATGAGTGGCACACCTTTTACACACACCTGAATCATGTGTCTTATATCAATTCTAAATAATTAGTAATTTATGTATATATCAAATTTGCTATTTTTAGCATTTTTCTCCCTATTAGACCTGTTATTTATATTAACTTTACTCTATTTCATCGTTTTTATCATTTGTCAATTGGAGTACTTCTCAAGAAATTCATTTTCCTGTTTCTTAAGATATTGTACTCCAAAACGCTCTTCAATACCCGTATCTCTCAAACCGTAAATGAGATGCGGTTTTTACTAATCTATTCCAGTCGAGCGCTGGTCGGGCTGACACACATTATAACACTATTAGACTGATGGCTAAAGCCTTCAGAATAGGGACCAAAATACTGGCAAAATAGGTCGGGAATTGAGATATAAAAAGGTCAAAATGGGGAAAATTAAAGTACAAATTTGTCACTAAATATTAATTATATTTATTTAATTCTAATAATTAGATGGAATAATGCATACAATTAATTAAATATTTACTAATCATTCTATTTGTTAGTTTCCAATCATTTTATACGAACTTCGAAAGGACTTTATTTTTAAAAATTAATATTTTGACTACAGAAACAAGAGGTGGGAAATAATTTAACAAGAGATAGGATTATATGATTAAAATAGTGGGAATTGGGAATAGGACTATATTAGGACTAAGAGAATATCTTCAAAATAGGGTCTTTCACAATGCTTTCACTCATTTCGTATTATCAATGCTTTAATCACTTAAGAAGTTTCCAAATTTAAAGTTATTTAATATTAAAATATGTAAACAAATGCAGTACTATTTTTAAAGTTCTTAATCTTTTTCTGAAACATTTTTTAGTTTTAATCATTGATAAAAGAGTTTAACTCATTGCTCAATACTGTACAATATATTGAATATGAGAGATAGTAAATCAAAATAATCAAAGCTTTATTCGCACGCGTTTTAAATATAAAACGTATTTTGTCATACATATGCAGTAAATTCTTAATAATATCATGTCTCTAAAGAAGTTCAAGAAACTAATGTTTAATAAGCTTTTATCGCTTACTGCACACGCTTTACGCTAACAAGAGATGAGCTCTTCAACCTTTTCAACTGCTGTATATATCAATACTTTACATCACTCATTCATTAAATTGTAATAAAAATAGAGATTTATTTATTATAAAGCATATACGGAGGGTTTTTGTACCTTTAAATGCAATTATAAAACCAATGCATATAATTGAGTTCATATCAAATTAAGGTCACATACTTTTAACTTTTATAAAGTATTTACAAAAAAAATTATTGCGATTTGAATAAAGGTCCACTCAAAAACCCTTTCATTTGAATTTTTTACCTATATTTTTAATTATAATATATAGTAATCTCTGATCTAATGGTTAATGAAAACCATTATAATAAAAATTTTATAAGAATGAGTAATAAATTAATAAAACATTTAGACTTTGATAAAGACACCACTTTTAGGGCAATACTTTATTATGATAAGTGATATTTCTTATATTTCATAATAATTGACGATTTTTACATTTAATTAATCTTAAAGTTGTTGTGCACTCAAATGGATCAATAGTTGAAAATTAGAGTAAAACTATTTTTTATATGGAGTACCAATACTTTTACTCAAGGATTTAATACAATTAAATGTTTAAATTGTTAATTATTCTGATTTTGATAATATTCATAACTTAGATCACTGATTAAAATCTCAGTTATAATATAGTTTTGTAAATTCATTAGTTCATAAAAATCTATTTTTAAGGCTTCATTTAAAAAAAAATTCTAAATCGATTCTAAAAGCAAAGAAAGAATTAAAGATTTCCCTACGCTTTGAATATTATAAATAAATAATCGAAAATAATATTTTCTTAAAATAACTACATTTTAATGTTTGAAATATCGATTTAAATGTGAAAATGGTTGAATATTATGACTATTAAATAACAGATACAGTATTTTATAAAGATATTTAATGACGAATCCAGAGATTTTAAGTACTAATCAAATTTTTAAATAATTTAAAAAACATAACCCAAACCACATATAGCGCTAAGATTCTAAAGTTTCAAAACAGGTCTTGAGTTTCTAATCAACATTTTATTCATTTTACATTCTTATAAATATCGAATTTCTATAATCTATAGTCTAGACTATACGGTGGGGTTTAAACTTTTTTGTTCTGTGGTCTCCTTAGAGTATTTCAATGTAAAATTAAATAATGAGTGGCCCTTTCCATAGAAGCTAATGTTAATTTGTTTTATCCCATTGCCCCCAAACTTGCGAAAGTTTTAATCAAAAATGATTATCGGATCAAAACTATACATATTTAACGATTAAACTATTATATGCTTCAACTTTTAGATTTAGTGCTTTTTGTCTGCTAAAACAAGTTAACTTTTGTTGAGCTAATAAAGCATTTATCAATATGTTAACAATAAAACACATTCTGTAATACCAACTTCAATAGATTTCGTTTCAAGAATTACTTCGCAGCCCTTTTCTTGTTGAGATGTTTAAGAGTTTTGCGGACACTTCATAACCCTTTGCGGACCGCTGTGGGTCTGCAAAGGGTAGTTTAGAATTTGACAGACAGGTCTCAGGTCTAGACTGTTTTTTATTAATAAAAGATAATAATAAATTATTAACAAATCAATAATTAGGAACTTGAAGTTCTGACCCTCAAAAGGAAGTGTTAACAATGAAATAAACACAAATAGGACCTTAAAATTTTTATGAAAAGAACAGACTTTGTATTGTGATTGAAAATAAAGATATTAGAACTCTAAAGGTACGTTTACACGATGCAATTTTGTTGCGCAAATAGTGCAACAATGCAACAGACCATTTAAAAGGAGCAATATTCTGCTAAACTAAAATATTGCAATAACCAATCTATTTAAATTGAATAAAATTGGAGGCAATGTCTTTTCTGATTGTAAGTAGCATGCAATGCAGTTGCAAAAGTAGAAACGAGGCCAACGCCTACGCAACATGTTTTTGTTGCAGCAACACGTTTGTTGCAAATTTGGTGCAACAAAATTGCGTGGTGTAAACGTACGTTAAGCAAACTTAATCTATTAAACTGCGAAATAAAACTATTCCTATTATATGTGCAAACTTTTATTTATTTAAGTTATTCAGGTGATTCAGATTATTGTCAGAATCAATATAAAGCTTTTTTACTTTTATTGAATTTAAATTGTTTTTTATGTGTTGCTAAAAATGCAGAATAAATGAATGTTCAAAAAGAACAGAAAAATTTTATCAAATAATCTATATTATTAAAAAATTGTGTCCGTAAATTTTATATAACAATTGTGAAATTTTTGCCATAAAAGATTTTCAAAAAGGCAAAAGCACTGTAAAGGCTATAACAATGCTTTACAGTACTGTATTTTCAAAAATAATGTATCAGTTATTTTAAAGTTATATGAGTTGCGTAGCAACGGGATCTTCTAGTACGTTTATATTAAAAGTTATATTTTATAAATTTTCAATAAATATGGTTATACAGTATGTATAGTTTAGTTCCGACACTTTAGAAGAAATGTCGTTCAACAATCATTTAAGAATTTGACAATTTTAAAGATCACTTATAAATTAGCTTAAGCTTGCGTTTCATTGTCTGAAATCTAACTAAACATTTGCTGTAAACGATATCTTTTACTGTATTTTTAATAAAATATAAAAAATTATATGGTTTTATGGTAGGCGCTAAACTTGATGTTACAGTTTCCTTGTTATAATTGCACTTTTCGCAAATAATGAATAACTAAAAAAATGAATTTACTGATAACTTTTACTGTATACTCAACTCAACTCTAACTCTTAATATAGCACTATAATTGAAATATAGCAATATCTTAGGAAATAATCAATTAAGTTGTTGTTCTTGAACATTATTATTTAGAGAATACGAGCCAGAGATGGCCATTGTATGGCACTTTACCCCCCCCCCCTGACTTTTTGGTCTCAGATGTCTCCCTTTGTCAATCGACAGAAAATAGACCCCAGCGAATAGAATGCGAAAATAATTCCTTTGACCTCCCTTTGAATCTTTGATAAAATCGAAAATTGTCAAAAATTGAAATGAATGGTCTCAAATGTTATTTAGCCTCAGATGTTGATGATTAAAGCTTTTATAGCGATTAAATAACGTTCGAAAAATATCCCTAACTATATCCGGCTTTTTTGGACAAAAATTTTGGAAATACCCGTCACGTCGACCTTTGCCATTTTGCCATCACTAATGCGAGCGAGTTTTTTAAGCCATATTATATTTATATGAACTTATTTAGTGAATATATTTTATGTGTTTAAAGTCATTTTCAATTTCTGACTAATTTAAATACAACCACAGTTTTCTTTTAGCAGCTCGTTATTGATTTTGTTTGCTTTGCCTCTCATTAAGTGAAATGAATTTCAAATTAATTATTTTTTGCAAATTTTTTTTATGTCATTTTATTCTTTTAATGTTCCTAAAAATGTGTTATATCATTGTGAATGTTCATAAATCATATTAACGATAGAAATCCAGAGAAATGTTCTATTTCTATGACTATGTCTATGCCAAAGAATCAAAATCTCTTGTAATTTTTTCGCAACTTTAGGTCTAAAGTTTTTTTATACAAAACTAATGCAATTATTTTAAAAGCAATGAAGCGATGACATAACCATCTGTTATGAATTGAAACTGATGTCAAATATGAATGTTGAACAATAAACCATATATAATATGAAGAACTACTGCCAACAAATTCTAAAATTTTTTTAATTTCTAATGATTTTTAATTCGTTCACACATTAAATATTATTATCTTATGAATTAAAACAATATAATTGCACTTTGCTTTCAAAAATATCTTATGTTAATTAGAAAATATATTCTCACTTATACTAAACTTATACTATACTACAGAACTATAGCCTGAAAATTAAACTTATTTTGGAAAATTATGCCAATTATGCTTAAAAATTATGCTTAATAATTATTAAATGTTATTAAATACTTGAAGAAAATTCAAAAAACCTTATTCGCTATGTATTAAATTCATTAATAATGTCCAAAGGCTCAAAACCACAGAAGCATTCAAAACCTAGAACCTGAGAATGAGTCTTCAAAATACTCCTGTAGCTTAGACTATTAGTCTGATATAAGCTTAATTTGTTGGAATGTTTAAATTCTCTAAAACAGCATAATTCACACCCTCTATTAAAAAATTTATAACTTGTAAAAATTAATTTTTTTATATTAGAAACAACTACTGTATGAAAAATTATGTATTAATATTTAACGCTCGAGCGTTTGCCATCACTGCCTGTACTTGTATATAAAATATTATCTCTAATCAACAAATAGCTTGCTTTTATGTAAATTTTATTGTAAAATAAGAGTTATTTAAACAATCTTTGAGATTATTATTTTGCTGATGAAATCAAATGAAACATTTTTGCTGATATGCTTTTTATGCTTAAAATGTCAAAAATGTCTATTTTATGCTTACAGTTAAGCATAATTTTGACGCTATACTTATAACGTTTACAGAAGAATATGTGTACGCAATATTTGTGTTCTATGTATTGATTTGAAAATAATTGTCTAAATTGGAAGATAATAATAAATGTTTGCTATACTTTCAATTAATTTAAGAATATTTCTCAATAAACTTTAGATTTATTGGTGAGTCAGTGTCTCGCTCGCGTTTATCTTCATTTGATAGCTTCAAACGAGAAAAGAAGGAAAAGCACAACCAGTTCGGAAGTTCAGAAAGCATTGGTAGTAATTATAAATGATTAATAATTACATTGAAAACTATAGTAATTTATTCATATATCAGGCAATTCTATAAATGGCAGAACTCGCACAACTTCTAGCAGTTCGTATAATAGCGCCACAAACGGGTCTTTTACCCAAAACCGAGACCCACATCAACAGGGAATGTGTTACTTAAAAGCACCAAAAGAGCATCAAATCAGAGACGAGAGAATAGTATTCGTTTCCGGGAAAAAGGCTCCGATCGCTATATTCTCTGCATTACCTCATAGTAGAAGAGGTTTGCACAGCGTCTTGAGGTAATTGTCATCTATTAATATTGACTTACAGTGTGTTAACATATAATAATTAATGACTACACCAGAGAATGATGTGTTATGTGTTCCTAAACTCTTGTAATCGTTAATACATTTGCAGAAGTGATACTAATAAAGAGCTCAGTAAACGACGTCACGCTTCAGGCAGTCGTCAGTTGTCCACAATTAGTGATGGTTTCGATCCTTTGGATTTTCTAACGTTAATGGGTTTCGATCGGTCTAATGATGGTCAAGACGTCTCATTTAGTGAATTACTCACGTGTCAGAAGAAGACTAAGACTAATGGTCCGCATTCACTGAACGAAGCGGTTGCCTATAATCATAATCTGGTAACCCGTGGTTTCGCACACGAATCTGCCATTAAACCCATTCAATGCATACAAAATCAAATATCTATTCCACAGACTGTATGTAATTATGAAAATGGAAACGTTAACGACGATAAATATTTTTTTCATCAAATTTATGCGCATCAGAACATTGTATATCATCCAAACTTATTAGACGACCCGGAATTGATTGCCGGCAAACATAGCACTCTTTTAGCCTTCCCTTCATTTGTGGTCAGTCTCTCTAATTTCAAAATCTGTTAACATTTTTGAATTTTTGATTTTTTCTTTGATTAAAACTGTTTAACAGCTTTGCGTTCTTCAAAATATTGTACAAAATTAATTATTTTGAAACTAAATGTTTATAATTATTTTTTCAAATAACAGACTTCGATAATAGATTACGTAAAACCATGTGATCTGAAGAAAGAGCTCAACGACAAGTTCAAAGAACGATTTCCTTATATTCAATTAACTTTAAGCAAACTGAGAAGTTTGAAGAAAGAAATGTGTAAAATAGCCAGAAATGAAGTAAGTTTAGTCACATTTACTCGTATCTCATCCTATAATTTGATAAATTACTATAGTTTTTAAACATTTAATTACATTAAATCAAAATCATTTAAAACACTTATAATTTTGTTATTGTAGACCTCATTCAAAATACTTATATTTATTCTCTTCTCATAATACATATCAGAAGAGTGAGATCAGAATTATTACGATTATATCGATCTTTGCAGTGTTCAAGTCTAGTATAAGTTGATACAACACCAAACACAAAGATAGGCAATAATATAAGAGAGTGAGAACATACTGTACATACAGTAGCTTTAGAAAAGACTCATTTATTATAGAACTGTTGAAATCATTGATTTTATTAATAATATATTCAAATAAATATCAAATTCCTTTTTAGTTTAATTATTCAGATGAAGAATATAACAAAAATGACATATTTTTATAATTCTAATTAATTTAATTATATTTGACATTTAAGTAATAGCTATTAAATAAATGAAATATTAATACTTAGTGCTCATTATTATTTCAGTGCGGAGTAGACTTTTTGACTATAGCTCAGGCATATGTTTACTTTGAAAAATTAATTCTGAAGTCACTGATCAGTAAACTAAATCGAAAGCTATGTGCCGGCGCTTGCCTTATATTATCCGCTAAACTGAATGATGTAAAAGGTGTGGAACTCAAAACTTTGATTGAGGTATAATTTTCATTCTTAAATAGCAATAAATTTTTTCAATGTTTACTCAATTCTTGTGTTTAATGTAAACTATTTCAGAGAATAGAGTCAGGCTTTCGATTAAACCGAAAAGAATTGCTTGCAATGGAGTTCAGTGTATTGGTTGCGTTGGAATTTTCACTTCATTTGCCAAATTGGGAAATAATTCCACATTTTCAGCGTCTTCTTTATGAATCATAATTCTGCACATGTTTTGCTATTATTTTAATAAAGAAAAATCAGAGCACAAACACATACAGTATTTGATTGTTTATAACAATGCATATGATCTTTAAGTCTTATGTTTCTCTTTTTAATCGTCTTAAAGTATTCTCGACTCTTGTTAGCAGTGATTTAAGATTTATTGATAACTTATTATAAATTTACTTAAGAAAATACAGTATAATCACGATTATTATTATTATTAATAGTATTATTATTATATATTATGTAAATTTTATGAATGTCTCAAATAATTATTATTCAAATGTTGATATACTTTAAGTTACATTTACACAAGTTTACAAAAATGTTACAAAAAGAACCCTATTTTGATCGATAAAAATAAAAGGATTAAAGTTCATAAATGATTGGTTGAATTCAGGTCTATAATAGACTTTCTGTTGGTGTCAAAAGTGTGACGCTTGGCTTCTATAAGTCGAAGACTATTGTCTGATGAATTATTTTGTATGTTATATAACCATAACCTCCTGTAGTATGGAATGGTTGGTCCCCAATCATTCTTAGTATTCATTATATGTTTGAAACGCTGTTTGCAAAAGAAAAGTCTCATAAATAACTTGAGAAGTAGTTATTTCTTTAAAGATGTATTTAAAATAATCACAAGAAATAAATCAATTTGAATACCGTATAAATCGATAGCATTGAGCTTTCGAATTATCAAAGCACTCAACTTATAAAACTTAATGCCTTAACATTAAAATGTTTTCTATTTAAGTATTTATGAAAAATAATTGAGTAAAATAATCAAATGATAATTACCTCTTTGAGAGTATAGGCCGGAGCTTTAATCAATTTAATAATAACAGAAACGGGTATTGGAATCAGTATAATAGAGATGAGAATTATTTTTGAGACACTTATGTGAGCCCAGAATTGAGTTTGGATTAGAAAAACGATATAAATGCCAAATAGAATAATAGGAGTGAAGACAATCCACGACAGTCTTATTGGTAATGGTATTATAGAGCCTATCATGAAATGAATGTCTCTTTGGAAACTTTGAATGCCATAAAGCCACAGAAGAATAATCAATTGAAGAAGAATGCATACAATGACAGGAGTGACGATTCCATAGGTGTATAATATTATTATAAAAGTTGATCCTCTATTAGTTGCCAAAAGCACTGATGACAACAGCAATAAAGTTACCATTACTTTCACTGTGAAATGTAGATAAGGTTTGTCTTCGTCTCTACTTATAAAATAGCCAATTGTTGTCTCTCTTAGTAATACAATACTTTGCAATCCAATGAGAACAATGACTAATAAGAATGCGATTGTCAACGATATTACTATAGTTTGGTCCAAATTATTGTTGAGAAATGCGTGAGTTAATGCATCGCAAATAACTATATAAAAAGAAAATGGAAGCGCTATTTGGTTGTTAACAAATTGAACGCTATTTGATTCAAAAACTTTGGTATTATAGTAGGCCGACATCGATGAGAGAATACGTAGCAAAACGAAAGTCAATAAATTTAAAATAATTGCTATCATATTATTCCTGTAAGTTTTGTTGTACTTAAAATCGATTCGATGACCGAAATGAGGCACAAAACCTATGGCCAAATAAAGTGAAGTCACCACATGTGATAACATTCTCAACCAATTCTCGAATTTAGGTAATGCTTGGGTTCCATTCTCTATAATACTAATAAAGTATTCTTGAGCTGAAAACTTTTTCTGAGAGTTAATAATAATGAGTAGAGTGAGAAATACTAAAACACTGAATGTAAAGATGAAAACAGAAATATATCGCATAATTCTTTCGGTATTTATTAATGTTATTAAAAAGACCAATACTTGTATCGCAACCATAAATAGAGCGAATTTCCAGCAAAAACTCTCTATATTCCAGTCTTTTATAGAATTTTCAAAGTTAGTCAAATTCCAGATATTAGTCAATAAATAAGTTTCACTGAATGCACACGATTCTGAGGCATTACATTTGCATTCTTGCTCTCTAGGAGTTAAAGCACTTAAATTTGTGCAATTACTCTCATTTTGAATCCACGGAAATATAAATTCTTTTGAACTGATCAATGATATGATTATTTCGTATAATATTCGCAAAGCTGTTGCAGTAAAAAATGTGTAAACGATATTCTGAATTAAAGTAATAATGCATTGTGTGAATGCCAGTCCTCTTCCAACTAATGGCAAACTATCCCATAAATCAATTGACTCTTTTCTACTGAACTGTGAAACTAAAGTTTCGATTAACAGAAGTGGGAAACCAATTATCAAAAGTAAAAATGAATAGATGACGATCGACACACCTGTAAATGTGTAATACTTTTAATAAGGGATATCATTTACTAAGGGAGGTCAGGGAAAGTGAGGAACCCACAACAAAACAAATATCAAAAGTAGTGCTCCCCTTCATTTTGATTAAAATTTTAGTTTTTTTAAAAGACTTTTGAGTTTTTGTTGTTGAGTAAGTGAAAAAGAAATTCACTTAAAACCTAAGCTTTTGATCCCTTGAGCATCTAGATTTTTAATAGCGGACCCTTACAAAGCTTAATACCATCCCTGCATTTAATAGTACTTTATTTTTTAAAGTCGAAGAAAGCAGAGCTCAAGTAGAATAAAAAAAACTTAGAAAGAATACCTTCACTCTTATAATTTTCAAAGTGAATGAATCCGAATATATTCGCGGAATTAATAGAGAAAATGAACCAAAAGAACGGCGACTCAATCCAAGGCGTAGCGTAAATATATTTAACTTTCTGACCGTCGTCTTCACTCAAACTTTTATTCATCGATAAGTTAGTTATTATATTATCGTAATATAAATTATAACTAAAATTTTTTCCCATCAATGAAATATATGTATATTATTTACAGGTCATATCACAGGCTATCTTAGACTATACAGACCGTAGAGAACAATAGAAAGGATTTTTATCTAAACTAATCAACTGATTTGATGTTTGAAAATTTCAAAGTTTAATTATATGGACATTTATAACACCTTATATTACAGATATTGTATGTACTCTTTCTTAATGGCCAAAAGATATCTGAACTAATTTGTTGCCAAACGACTATTTATGTTGGTTTCTATTAAGACTCATTTAAGACTCATTTAAGACTCATTTATCTGCGAGTTTGACATTTCTGCCATTGAAATAGCACTTAAGATAGTGTTTTATAGCACTGAGGAGTCGGTATCTGCCTTCAACTCATAGCAGTTATTTTAATTGAGTGTTAATGTTTATTATGCTCTCAATTGAATACGGATATAATTCATTTGATTTTTCTCAATGTTTATTCAATTGTTATTGAATCACTATTTTATATAATGTATGGGAATAATAAGGTGTTTTCAGATATGGTTTAATACCATTACATTTAATTGAAGGCGAAATATACCGGTAAATAATTTCACACTTTGTTCAGGGGTTAGAATTTATAATGAAATAGATGTGAATATACGTTAAATTAAGAACTTGAAAAACTTTATTTTCCATCTAAAAAATAATTTTCTCAATTGTAATTAAATTTATATACTTTTTATTTTATTCTTTATATTTCAATTAATTATGTCCTCAAATGTTATCAGCAATTTGTTGAGTGGAAGGCGTGTATAACAACAATAAATTAATTGAATTGATAGCTCTAAAATAGCGGTCAACAACTAAAGGTTCGCGGGCCAGAAAGGGTTAATCAATCTGAGCTTCTCTTTGCTATTTATTAAAGTAATTTCTTAAAACAGTATTTAAAAACATATGTACTAATAATTGTATTCCAAGATCCAAAACAAGCTGTCGTATGCCTTTATACTAAAAGAAGAGTTTGCTTTTGAACAGAAGAGTTCAATAGTTAAAAGTTGATATAACTTAGCAGTTAATTGGTTTCTCATTCCAATACTTTTTGAAGGACTGTTCATAACAAAAGAATATTGTAATTCCATAAAAATATAGTATTTATAAAATATATCGAATTTGGGCCAACATTTTGCCGGCCGTTCAGCTAAAAATATAGTGTTATCGGCTCATAATTTTATGACATGTCATATAATAAACGTGTGCAATAAACGCTCGCATAAAATATTGCAGAATAAAGACATTATAATTATTTCTACAAACATATTAAGTTATTATTTTTAATAATAAAACTACAGAAACCAATTTCATGCAAAATGATATACTTGTGTGCAGACTATATGTTTAATCTTTTTATTAATGCTACAAAGTCTGGACTTTGAAGTAGTGGTAAACCTAAGTTATGATCATTTTAGACAAAGAGTTCATTCAAAATAATGTTTTGATTCTTTTTAAGCCAGAAGTATAGGAAAAAATAGCATAAAATCGAGTCAAATAGTCTCAGTGTTAACAATGAAATGATTACTAAACACCTGAAATGGATAATAATTAACTTCTATTACAATTTAATTTATACGATAAAAAAGAAATAAAA
>JAUJYT010000058.1:0-35960 GCA_033996565.1 Nanhermannia nana
AAATTTCATTAAAATATCTTTATTAGTTCTCGAGTTATTAGCTTTTTCAACGTGGGCGTTAATTACTGGTCACCCTATACAATGTGTCTCATGACTCTTCAGCACTCGTTTCACAGTCTATTTCTATTTTTTCGGGTTACACAATGATTAACTAATTGGAAATACCGGTTCTTTCAATTAAACCTCAGTTGCCCCGAATTCTGCTGGTTGTACCTAATTCTTTCATAAATGTAACAATGTAAATTTTAATAATTTTTATTATTAAATTGTGGTATTTTGTATACACGCTATTATTTTTTAGGTTAATTGTTTAAACGTGTGTTATGTTTGAATATTAAAATAGAATTTTCATTAACATTTTATATTAAAGGTCAAAAGAAAAATTATTATTGTAATTATAATTGAAATAAAAGAAACACTTTTATATCTCACCCGTCAGCTCAAAGCGATTTTTCTGACGAAGATTATTCTCATAAATAAAGTATTTTGCAGAGTAAACAGTTTCAAGTCTAAAGACAATAAATTACTGGAAATGATAAAAAGCTTTATCATTAATCAGAAAAATAGTTACTATTTAATGTTTAAGGTGAAAGCACTGCAATACACGTACTCCTAACCAATTATAGGAATCAGCTTTACTTTCAAGGATTATTGTTTTTTTCTCAAAATTCTTTCAAGATTCAGATTAAGTTAATTGGCCTTAAATTTTTTCAACCTTCAACTCTTATCAATAATCATTGTCTTATTAATGAATTATCTATGAGTTATACGAATAACTAAATAACAAATATTTTGATAAAAAAATTCTAACAATGTTCTCATCAGATTTCACAGTAGTTTATTGATTACAGTGAAAGCCGTGTTAGAGACATATTATAGTAAAGACTACTTACTTACTTACAATAGACTTACAATGAACTTACTCTTACTGTCAAACTGACACAACTATTTTCAATGTATAAGAGTCTGAGTTTTGAGTCCCCTATTTTCAAGGAAACAGAATTATTGTTGAAAAAGTTCTACAAATTTTTGGTCTAATGGCGAAACTTATATATAGATTATTTCTAAAACTTAAGAATTACAATACAAACGCAGAACATTCAAATTGCAACTCACCTTTACTACCGTTTAAGTCCAAAATCTATTTTTACTATTTTTTAATTTTCATTTATAAGTTATATATAATTATAATATAATACTTAATTTCCAATAAACTTATTTAAATAAAAAAAATTAAGGATTATCTCAATTAAATCACTCAATTCTTTTCATTTATAGCATATTCTGAATGAAATCAAAAGTATTAAAGCATTTTTAATAACCTAATCGCTAATTAGTCAAAATATAACTAAAACAACAATAAAATTAAAAACCTGTACATACAGGCAGTAATCATAATAAATAATTAATTTTATAAATTTTAACAAAATTTTTATAAAGAAATCGGTTACTTTAAGGGCTGGCAGCTTACCTCACTTTACACAGTGTTGGTATAACCAAATATCTTAGTTTTGCATCAAATAACAAAGAATAAAATATATGAATGTGAAGGTTATTTAGAAGATATTAAATCTTACTTTTACTAAAAAACAATAATTATTATCTTTGAGGAATTCTAAAATTTTTGTTTGATATACTCCAAGATAGGGATTTCATTTACTTTAATTTTATTTTAGTCCAAAATTCTCGAAAAAAAACCAACAAACATTTTACGTTACACCATATATTCAGCTAAAAATGAGTTATGGCTGTTTTATGAGTTTTGATTTATCGTAAATTTAGATTAAATGAATTGCGATTCAATTTTCAAAAATTGAAATTTGTTTGACTGAGGCTTTAATGTGCAAAATATTGTTTTGAATGTCTTATTACCATAATTTTAATCGATTCTGTTGACTGACTTATTTGAATTAAGGCCCAGTACTATAAGTTCACAAAGCCCATATTTGCCAAACTATGTTAACGTTATCTAATAAAATACTACATTATTTTCAATTTTTTAATTTATATCAAATGGATATAAATTCAGAGTAATTGAAATTAGAGTTTCGTTAAATGAAAAATGGGTTAAATACAAGGATGCAAATGGGGGTCCGGACTTTCCCCCATGAAAATCGAAATCTGAAAAAGTAGCGCATTTTGGTTTTGACTAAAATTTAAAATTTTGTATAAATTTTATTTTTATAAAGACATATAAGGTTTGTTGTTTGATATAATTTTTCTTTCACTTATCTTTACTCATTTTCGCGAAGAGGTTAATAAATTAATGATAAGTCCAGAAAATCATACTTTTTAATTAATTAATGCAAATGTTTGATATGCAAGATATCAAAAGATTAGTAGTCTTATCAAAATTTTTCTTATAATTGAAAGCTTATTCTTGTTCTTGTTTTCGCCCAAATATTAATGACCAACAATTTCAAATATGAAAGAGATTTTTGTTTAAAATAATAGTTTTTGAGATATTTGATTTTTCATAAATTAAATTTTTAAAATTTTACAAAGTCTCAAAAACTATTTGCTTTAGACAAAAATCTCTTCCATATTCGGAATTATTGGTCTAATTTACATATACGAGAAAAACGAAAAGTATGCGTAATGTTATTTCAATTGTCATTCTAGTGAACCGGACCCGAAATTTAATATTCTTATTCAGCATAAAATTCTATACATTTTAGAATAAAAAATGGTCGTGGCTCAAGTTTTATAGAGGTAGGCATTTCTTAGTCAGTATCACGTGCTGCTATATCGGGAATAGAAATGTTAAAAATTAAAAATAATCTATAAATTTTGACCTTTAAAACAAGTCCTCATTCGTTTCATTACTCAAAAGGATTTAAATTAATTTTTGAAAATGACATTTTCTCTCATAGTTATAAACAAAAATTAATTCAAAGTTGAAATATGTGTTTTCCAGATTAATTTTGATTGGGTCGAACATAGATAAGCTTGAATTTTATCTTAAAAAGAAAGTTGCCCTACCTACTGTAATTTTGTTTGGCTTGTCGGATCTCCTTTAGGTTTTTCCATATTTTTCCATAAAAAGTTTCGTACTGTACATCGTTTTACTCTACTTTCGCAGCATTTCTTTTCGCAGTATTTTACAGTTTATCACCATTATAGCAACTTATTTTATAAACGCAATAGAATTAATTTTATAATTATTTTTATTCTATTTTTAGATTTCAAATTATTAAAAAAGTATATAAATGCCTGTCTTTTGTTCACAATAGAGATTAATATAGCTCTAAAGTATTTAAAGCCCATTTTTTAATGTCTCACTTTTTTATAAGAGCATTAAAAACCAGAGTTTTAATGTTGTATTAATGCGTAAATGTAATTAAAGTCTCTCGAAAAAAATAAAATTTTTATTCAAATTCAAAAATAGTTACCTAAGCACTTTTAAAAAATTTAAAAAAAAATGAATTAGGAGGAAAACGGACATATATTTTGAAAATAAAATAAATGAAACAAAAATATGAATCATAGTTAAACTTAAACAATTAAATTGAATGCTGCGAAAAGACAATACTGCGAAAGAAATGCTGCGAAAGTAAATGCAGCGAAAAGTAATACTGCGAAATGAAATGCCGCCAAACTAGAAGTCACTGTACATCACTATTTTTATGCAACTATTTTGAGAAGATTAACTATTATTGAAAGAGATTGGAGCACCCATTTTACTAAAGTTGAAAATGTGTTAAGAGATCAATTAGTGCTAAATCTGTCCTCTTTAAAGCGGTTTAAAGATAAGTGATATGACTAGACTTAATGTGATTGTTTTCACCTCAAGCAAAAAATATTTTTCAATTTCAATACAATTTCCTCAATATTTTCAAAGTCATAATGAAATGACTCATGAAATCACTAATTATTATGCATTAATGGATCCAAATATTTGTTTACAAGAGTATTAGCAATTTCCTTGAAAAAGATTTCGCTCTAAACTCACCCCAATTCATACTTAAACAATTGATTAGATTAAAAAAATACTGTATTTTACTATACAATAAGTACAGCGATGTTAAAAAATTTATGTAAAATCCAGTCGTCCTTAAGAAATTAAATGTTTGGTACAAAACATTAATTCATATATTTTAAGATATGACTTAATTACATCCTCTGAATAAAAAAAGTTATGCTTTAATTACTTCATGAAAGATATAACTTTGCATTGAATTTATTTAAATGATAGATTAACTTGTTTTCACTCAAATATTAATGAGCAGTAATTAACTTTTGAATTCATACTTTTCCGAGTAATTGTTTTCAAAGCTGAGTCACTTGACTAACAATAATATAACTAAAGCTATTGCAGAGTTCAAAATATAAGTTTCTCATAACATAACATTTTCCTGTTATTCTCAAATGCTGTTTATATGTGTCTCTTAAGTGTTATTTACCTGTAGCTTATCTAAGATTAAAACTTAAACAATTGCTCAAAAATAACATTTGAATTCAAGAACTGAGTAATTTTTGTTGATTTGTTTCTCTACAAATCAATTTATTCTATTCTAATACATATGATTCTATATATAAAACAAACTTCTCATCCCTTATATCCAAATCCAAAATATCAATATATTTTCATGACTTAATTTGGAAAGCCGTACACCAACAAAAAAACAATAAATAATTCATCAATTTTGACATGAGTTTCATTGAACATAACATTGAAGCTGTCAATTAATTATAATGCAATAAATTTTTCTTTGACAAAAGTTTCTTTCGACGAGATTCTAAATACTTGGTTCAAATCCAAATACAACTTGAAATAGTTGTGTTAAAATTGATGTAACGATTAAAAGTTGCAAAGTTCTAATAAGATAGCAGACGGAAAATCTGATACCTTATAATTTTTCTGTTGAGATTATGAAGAAAAAGCTTAAACTATTTTTAATATCTCAGAGGATAGTATTAAAGGGCTGATAATTATGTGCTTATTAAATAATAAATCAAATCGAGTTTCATTTAAAAAGAATTAAAAAAATAAATTAACTTTTGAGCATAGATAAGATCTATTTGAAAGTTCAAGAATTTTTTTATCTGACATCAAAAACATCATCGAATAAAGAACTGTGATTTGCAATTATCTTAATGAGAAAATGCAAAAATTTAAACACATTTTCTACCCTTTCTTACTTTTATTGAGAATTAGAGCTTTAAGAGTTGTATTTCTGTATTTTAAAATAGTTGTAATGCATTAAAAGATATTTTAATTTATTTTAATGGAATTTAAATTATGTATAATATAATGTAAACAAAGTTAAAGTGTATTTAAAGGTATCGTTTCAGAAGATCGAGTAAATAATTAAAACTTCATTTTTCAAACTAATTATATATTAAGTGAGATCTAGAATTGAAAAACATATTTTTGAAAAAAACAAATCAAACATTACTAATAAGACGAGAGAATCAGCATTTTTAAAAGCTTAACAGCTTTGAGGAATACTGAAAATGATAGGTCGGAAAGTGTTTTGGATTTATATTTGGGAGCAGTTTATATTTTAACATATTATTTAAATTTATCTTTGTCTGTCTAGGAAGGTATCTGAGGTCTGTGTGAGGTATATGCCGTACTTCATAATTCAAATTTTAAAACCATTTCAAATTCAAATAAAATAACAAATTAGTTTAGTTTTTTAACAGAACATTAAATAACAAAAGAGTTTTTTAAATCGAGCAAAGCTTGATATAAAGATATAAAATTTGAATAACAATATTCGTCGTTCAGCCTTCTCTATCCTTATTTATTATATACTATAAATGGCTATGAATTCATTATTAACTTATAACTCATTAATATTTTGAGAAATATGACTTTGGAATTAGCAGTGCCATACACTTGTAAATTATTGCACACCGGTGCAATTATTCTCATGAATTATAGTTATATTCTAATTGTAAGAGTACTTTGTTGCTTATGTTAATCTAGAAATGCAACACAAACACATTGATGATTGACATTGTGTGCAATGATTAAATTGTATACACGACTGCATGAATGCATCAGTTAAGTTGCATTGCACTCATACAGTGAAAAACCCTCAAACAATAGATTTTTAAAATATGACTTCGCTTCATATATCATAGACATATATTATACATCAAAAAACATCACTATTTAATATATACTATGTTTTCATTCAATATAATTTATGAATGAATTTGGGAATAATGCAAAAAGATTAAAATGAGGAAGTTATTAAAAGTTATATCATCTTTGTTACGCTCCTTTCAGTTTCATAAATTAGTTGAACTTTGTTTTTTATTGTAAAGCATTAGTTCCGTATTTTATTATTTGTAATTTTATTATTTGTAATTTTGATTCAACATTAATCACTCCAAATGGAAAATCACATCAATAATAAAGTAGCAATTTTCATAACAGAGGCATAGATAAAAAAAGATTGATTTATTGCTGAATTTGCTGATTAATATGAAATTAAATTTTGTTTAAAAACTTTCTATCTTTTGAAATAAATTGATATAAAAATAAACATATTTTGATTCAATTCAAATAAAGAATATAAAAATAGATGAGTTTAATCACACAAAAGTGTAGAATTAACTGAATTGAATCATATTATTAAATATATTTATAAATGAATAACATCTAATCAACAACTAGTTATTTAATAGCTGCCTAACTTCAAAAGTATAACGACAACAGTCAAAACCATTTAAAGAGCTCATTGAAATTAGACTTACAGACAGGTTAAGTGAGTTTAATTGAAAATTTGATAGTCATTTGTTAATCTGTAATTAAATAGCTTTAATTGGCATTTATTTGCGTTCTATTTTCGATGTTTATGAAAAGTTATAAACATGTTTTTAACTCGTGAAAAGTGGATGTGAGATATTTTTAAGATGAAAAGCATTGTTTATCTTATGTCCAAATTAGGAATTTTATTTCCTATGACTATTTTTATAAAGAAATCAGTCAACTCAGTTAAGTGAATAAACTGGGGAATGGCATTCACATAAATGATCTTAATTACTAAGTTAGCTATAAATTTTAAGTTGTCACACAATGCCTCTCAGGCATATATGTCAAAAATATATTCATTTCGACTTTTCTTACATTTTTCACCTTATTCTATTTGAAATAGAAAATTGTTATATATTTTTAATGATGAATTATATTCTCATATCAAGATTTTTAATTCAACTTAAGTGTATTTTAAAGATCTGAAAGATTGTTAAAGAAGAGCAATTTAAAACTTAAAGTAGACACTATAAGTGGTTTAAAATACAAGTTATAATTATGAGTCTTAATGACAATTATCAATAATATAAGATAATAGTCAACAATTGTTTAACTCTTATTTTTCAAATGAACACTAAAGCTAATATATATTAAAATGTTTGGTACTTATAAAAATTCAGTGTGTAATCATATGTTTCAAATAATTAATTACTTAAGAAAATTTACATTAAAATCTCAATATAATAAAACAAAGTTAAAATTAAATTTTAGAACTTTCTCAATTTAGTAGTTGTTTAGAAAATATTTAGTAAATTCTCAAATTATATTCACATAACTGCAAGTTTTTATTAATAATACTTAAAGTATTTACATAATTAAACTTTTTTATCTAATAATTTTTGAATTCTTATTATAACTCGAAGAGGTAGCGAATAAACTGCCTAGGCTATTCATAATAATCAAATTCTGGTTAATAATTGATAACATTAATGTTTGTCAGTTCACATTTTTGGACCATCTATTCGTTGACTATCTGTTCATAAAAGATTGTATTTAATTACTTATCTTTTACTTAATTGGCTCAACCAATGTCTCTAATTTCATTACCTTTCTGACAGTTAAATGGTTTTAATAATAAGTTTGAAGAGTTTCTTTACAACATTTAACTCAATTTCTCGCCCAAGTTATTGAGATGTGATTCTATAATTATAAAAGTATGAAATAATTGCTCACTTACTCTATAGTGATATAAATAAGTTATGACAAATTTGATCAAATAATTTTCTTTACTTTTCTAATTTTTATAGTATCTCAATGAAAGAAAATGATTAATTAGTTTGATTAGCGGTTCCATTAAGGAAGTATTTATATAAGAGTCAAAAAAGATAAAAGTAATAATTCACTTAACATTTTTCATTACTTATGATAAGCCTAATGTATAAATACTTACTTTTTCTCCGTCTTTGCTTTTTTGGTCCATATGAATTTTTTTAATATGAACTAATTTTCGGTACCTCTGCGGCATACCTTCTATCACAAAAGTAGTATCACAAATAGAGATTTGTTTGTAAGTGTTTAATGTGTCCAAAAGTGCTATTTAACCCTTATGTGAATCCTCTCTTAACAAATGAGTTATTTCTACTTAAAATTTGTTTGAAAAAGCTATGCCATAGCTGTGCCATAGAGCTGCCGAAAACTAGTTCACAGAAATATTTTAAAATTCATCTGTGGATAAAAAAAATGCAAAGACGTTGCAAACGAGAAGAAAATGTAAGAATTTATATTTATAAACAAAATTTATACAATTTATAAATATGTAATAAATATTTATTTGCTTTTATAAGTGATGATAAATTAAATTTTGGTGAATAGACAAAAGAGAATTTTTCCACACATTTATCAAATATAAACGATGTACAATTTCTGTGATGTGATTGATATAATGTTAGATTTGATTTTTGCTTTATATTCTTTAAACCATTAATAATTCCGTTGAGAATAGACAACTCAAATGTTTTGTGTAATACACTTGATTTTAATTTGCACAAAATTAAACATTTACTGTTAGTATTTCATTTGCTATGGATGGGAATCCGGGCTCGATCACAGACTAGACCTTTGTATTATTTACAATGCAGGAGCAGAATAATTATTAATCAATTAAAGTATGCATTCATCGCCATTCATATAGTAAGATATACTACAAAAGAGAAGAATAGCTTATAAATTACAAGTTTGAAGATATTTAAAACCATCTGTACTGAGAATATAATCTCAATAAACTTATAAAGTGGGTGAGAAAAGACAAATCCGAAGTACAATAGGGAAATGATTGGTTGTCTATTTATTTCTTCGCATGTTTTTTGTTTAATCAGTGATAATGGACTACAATAACGAACAATTATGAAACCATTTATTTTCATCTATTGTCTCTTATCTTTAATTTATTAGTTAAAAAACACAATAAATAATAAACAAGTGTGACATTGTCTTTGTCAGGTCGGGTAATTTTTTGAAGGAATAATGTTTTTTAATCATGGGATGAATTATTTTTAGATAAATATATTTGATGTGTGAATAAAACAATATATTTGACAACCATTAATAAGTTGACAATAGAGGTAATTGAATGGACCCACAAAAATGTGCCTCAAGTTTAATATTAAAAATATTAAAAAATACAATAAAAACATTCATTAATTATAAAAAATTTGTTTAACCTGTATAACGGAACTCAGTTGACTTGTTACCAAATAATCATTATAAGGGCATTGTTAAGACCAAGTCAATTGAGAACATTTTGAAATAAGTCAAAAACTTTTCGAAATCTGATTCATTTGGATAAATAATATTTAATTCAATTTAATGACTTAAAGAGGAAGTATTAAAAGTTACAAATAAATTACAATAAAATAAACCAAATTAATCTCCAAAATAGCTTAATCTTTCACATAATTACCACTCTATTTTGGATAACATTCAATAATTAATAGCTTACAAAATGAAATTAATATAAGTAATAGTAAGTCAGCGATTCATAAAATACATGATAAATAGCAATGAAGTCTAACAATAGATGATTAGCTAATTGTCGAGTAACAGCAGTTGACACATAAGTTGGACAATATTGTATTACCCATGACCTATAAATGAAATGGGTCACTGAACTAATGGGTCGCCTATAGCCAATACGAGCATGAAGAACAAGACAAGTGAATACAGGTATGAGCGAATAGAAAAAATGTCCTTATGGTTGGCTGATCACTGCCAGGAACAAGCAGAACAACTATTGCAATACAACTTTTGGTTAGTAATAGTTGTTTAGAAGCAGTCTCACTAGTCTAGCGTTAAATAAAGACAGTGTACAATAAAGACGAGCGCTCTTCAACCGTTTTCACTATTAGTTTGTTATCCTCCTTAGCGGTAGCAGTGATTACTGTATAGTCAAACAAAATGCTGCCCCTCTTGTTTAGCTTTATTTTGTCATCTCTTCTCATTAATATAGAGTGTCAGCAAACGCTTCCACTGTTTAGAGGACAGTCTACAGGAGCTTCTAATAATGCTCAAGTTGTTGTTCAAATGCAACCCAATCAACAGCCGCAACAATCGCAACAATCACAACAATCACAACAACAACAGCCACAACTTCTAACTCTTCAACAACAACAGCAATTAATACAACAATTGAATGCATTACAACAACAGGCAAATCAACAACAGGCAAATCAACAACAACAACAACAACAACAACAACAATCTCAACCTCAGCAAACTGGTGCACAACAGCCACAGTATGTTCTGGCTCCTCAACAGCAACCACAATATGCAGTAAATCCTCAGCAGCAATCACCACAACAGCAATTCTTTGATCCCAACCAACAACAGCAATTTTTTGACCCTAATCAACAGCCACCACAACAATTTTTTCAACAAAATCCTCAACAATTCGCACCACAGCCCCAACCGGCTCAACAACAACTACAGCCACAACCACCACAACAACCGGCAGCATCGGGACCACAGATAAGTTGGGGTAAGTTTAGAATAATTGCATTTGACTTAAGTTGGTAATGAAAATAAAAATTTACAAATTTTTAATTATAAAATCGGATAAATTTATGATTTTTTAATACTGTAAACTCATTAAATTGTTTCTCTCTTTTATGTATATTTAGCAAAAAATTTAAGTATAAATATTTCTAATGGTATATCATTTATTATGATAGGTAAATGTCCGCAATTAGAGCCTTCTGATAAAGAAAAGATGACTAAAGCGACAGTCATTACCAAATGCCTTGAAAATACTCCATTGCCGGCAAATATTACAAGAGATACAGTAGAAATTCATAGAGAACAAATAGCTGCCTGTGCTTTACAGAGTGAAGGATGGTTTACACCGGCAGGTAGTTATGACTTCAACAAAGCTGAAAGCGAAATCAAAAATAAGAAACTAACGAAACAAATAGAAGATCAGGTATTAAGTTATCACAAACAATGTAAGGTCGAAGCGGAAGAAAAGTTCCCATCATCTAAGCGTAATGTGATCGGACAAATTCAATTATATCAGGCCTGCATGGATTACTTCATATCTGATGTGTGCGGAATTGAAGTCAATGAGCCCGAAGCGCCTCAATTCACTGGCGCACAGTTTTAGTTCTGCGCACAGTTTAGCTCTTTTTCATTTTTTTAAAACTTTTGTAAAAAGCAATAAAAGAAAAAGATTTAATGATTCACATGATTTCAAAACCATTAAGTTATATGAGATATTTGAATATTAAAAATACATAATATCGTGATTTGTATTTTAAGGGAAAGAGATTTTTTTACTTAATAATGAGTCAGTCTTATTAACATTTTACTACTACTCAAATAAGAGACCAAGTAAACTCTTAAATGGCTTGAGTTAAGTTATACCAAAGTAATGATTCTCTGGTATAACTTTGTAATACATTAATAGCTTAACTCAATCCATTCATTTTCTTCTTATCATAATTATTGTTAACATCTTTTAACAGTTAACTCATTTTTTCTATCAATTATTTAATTTTTGTATAATACATGAATTTGGTTTTTCAAATAATCTGTTATAAGAAACTTGTTTATACTGTATGTGTATATGATTTAACTCAAATAAATTATGATATGCAAGTATTTAATAGTTTTAATTTTAATTTATTTAATTTTAGATTAAACTTATTAGGATTGAAACCATTAAATCAGTTTTAAATCCATTTTTAAACCGCACATATCTTATATTCAGCTTATATTTGTTATTTTTATTTTGATAAAAAAATATCTAGATTTCTGATTTAAATGCAATTGAAACACATTACAGACTAGCATTATAAGTGCCAACAATTTTTTTGAACTTCAAAATATTTGTTTGATTACTTGAAACCCTTGAAACGAATTATAAGTTTCCAAACATAGAGATATGACTTATTTATCGATTTATTGGAGAAATTAGTTATTTTGTAAAATAAATGCATGAAATTCAACGAATAATAAATAATTTTTAAAAATAATATTCATGTCTTTGGGTGAAATTCCAATATAAAATAAGTTCTACTATCCTTTTAGTGTTGATATTCTTCTCATAAATTTTTCTCATTACAACCCTATTGCAGACAACGAGTTCAAAGATAAGTTAATTTTCTCTGACAAATCATAGTCATAGTCAGAGCTGTATTGAAGTAAATGCACTTTACTTTATTCAAAAAAACCCTAACATGAAAAAAGTATGATAAAGATTATTGACGTTATATAAATTATGGGATCATAAAGTTTTGGTGAAGAAAATATTAATAAAACAAGAAAAACTGGAAGTAATCAAAAGTTTATTGTCCTTAAAGAAGCCCCAAAACTATTTATAATTTACATAAACATATAATAAGTTACTGATCGTATCAGAGGACTCCTCTTGTAATTATTTGTTAGTTTAATAGTAATATCAGTCTAAGAACACTTAATTTTTGCATTTAATTTCATTTTTTATGTCTGAATCCATATAAATATAATCTAAAGTTTAAGACAATGTCATAGATTTAAAGTTAAAATTTAAAAAAGAGGATTACATATAAAGATAAAGTCTATATATTTTTTAACATTAGTTCCCATCAAAGTATAATTAAAATCTTGAAAATCGCAAAGCAATCAGTTTTATGAGAAAATTGGTTTACAATTTTTTAGTCTTTCCCAATGTTTTTTCTAAATTCTAGTCAGTAATTAAGTTAGTCCTCAATTTTGTTGGTGTCACCGCCAGAGCTGAATAACAAAAAAGGCAAACATGACCAGCTTTACTTGTTTGTGAGCTCTGTCGGCAATACCAACAAAATTAAGTAGAGTTTTGTTAAATATAAACTAAAATTCAAAAGAACTTCACACGTTATCAGTTTGAAGCATAGTCTCAACAATTCAAATATAGCAACACATTTTATACAAATTCAGACAACAAACGAATTGGTTGAAAACTAGCATAAAGTTTGTGAAAATGAAAGCTAATACGAATGGCTCTAAAAGATAGGGTTTCACATTTGCACAGTACTGTACATTACAAAAGGTAAGTTATGTTACAGTAATATATAGTACATTAGTATACAGTCTGACAAAAAGGTCTGAAACAGTTTTTTGGCTTTTTCTAGCACTAAAAACAAATGAATTTTGATAACATTTTTTTGAGTAAAGAAATTGTTGGTACGCACCTTTTTTACAAAGTGAATTGAATCAGCACATATTACTCTATAATTTATCAAGCTAAATATTCCTAGTAAAATTTATCATAGATTGTAAAATTCTAATCAATAGCCTTTTATCTACTCTAAAAATGATTCAACACGTATATTTTTGTTTGCCTCAAAAATTCACCGTCCAAGAGTTATAGAACTCTAAACTTGAAAATTTAAGAAATTCAGTTGAGCCTGCCAATCCCTTAAATGATTTTTATGAATTTGGTATCAATCGAAAGCTATTTCAAAGTTAATTTAACATATCTTCTCGGAAATTGAATTAAATTTATAGTTTTTAATCTATTTGACAAAATTTATATTTCCATAGTAAAAAAATCAATGTTAACTTACATTATATTAGGCTTTACTATCAATGATTTTTATAATAGAAAAATAAATTTTGTGAAATAGATTAATAACTACAAATGTAATCTATTTATACTGCTAGAAAATTCAAAAAACTGCCAAAAAAATGTTTCAGACCTTTTTGTCAAAGACTATATGTATTATTTATATCCTGTTAAGTTATAATGAAAATTCTCCTATAAATTCTGTAAAGAGTGGCTTAACATTAATTTATTTTAATATTGAATATGAGCCATAAAACTAGAAATAAGCCAAAGGGAGACTAAACTATACAGTACTTTTTCATTTTCCAATAATATTGTGGGTCAGCCTTACCTGGACCTCACCTGTCCAACACTCATGTCTGACTAAAGTAAGGCATGGCTCACATGAGTAATAGTTATGTATATCTGATGTATATAAGGCTTATGTATGTAAGGCTTATGTATACCGATGTATATCAAAGAGAGTCTAGAACTGAATAAATCCGTAAAAACAGTTTATCTAATTGTTAAAAATAGCCTAACATTACAGAGAAGGTTTATTAAAGTGTGATTCTAGTGTAGACTTGTTTTCAAACTGTTCTATAACAAAGTTTAAGCGTTTCATTGACGTAAGAAATGTCTGAGCCATTAATCATTATAAACAACTCAAATGTTTTTCTCATTTCTCCACAATTATCAATGTTTAGTTTTAGGGCTAATCTATCTATAAGTCAAATAAAAGTTTCAAAATAGATTATGAGTTAAGAAAAAACAAAACTACTTTTGTAATTCTGCTTAATTACCTATCTTTTAATAGAACTCTTAAGCCATAACAACTCATTAATAAGCTTACGATTCGTTAGTTTTAAATAATTAACATTAACTTATTTTATGGAAAAGTTTTGGCTCTCAATGCAATAGTGAAACGACCCCTTTATTCAATGTAACACTTTTATAGTTAGATAATATAATAATAATAATCCTCGCAAAGCAATGCGTATGTATTAATTATGTTAAGCAAAAAGAGTAGGTATGGGTCAGAATATAATCTTACAAAAGCGTTACCAACACATCAACTGTATGTCTATGTACTACAGAAGGGGCAAAAATTCCACTTTTTTCAGTCACATAATTAATGGACGAATGCTATGAATGAAGTTTTGTAGTAAACAACTTATACTCAATGCTAAACTGAATGCTAAGAATACAATACATTTATTCAATACTTGACTTTACGATTGAATTATAAATAAATATAAAGATTCACATAAAACACAACATATAAGTTGGCGTTTCTTTAATAGTGTTTCCGATATTACTGTTCACTAATTGTTGTATTTGTTTTAATGTTATTTTAATATCAATATTGATATTATGTTAATAATAAATAACATTTTAATTACAATATTAATGTGTTTAGTGTTTTGATAGTAATGAAAGTGTTTTCAATGGAAAGAGTTATCAATTGATTAAATAGAAAAATATTTAAAAAGATTTAAATATAAATTAAGACCAAAGATGTCAAGTCGTGAGTATTGGCATGAATTGTGTTTAATTAGTGGTAAATATTATGCAAAAGAGTTTGCGAACAAATTGAATGAATTGTGTTCTCAAAAGGCGTTTCATTTGAATGAATCCAATCTTAAAGACATTTTACAACTATTTTCTCAAGAATTTGCTCAATATCTGAGACATGAGTTGAATATCAGTCATGAATGTGATAACAATATCAATAAAAGCAATGATTTGAATAAATTTAACGAAGATTTAAATTTTGATAAAATTAATACCAATAGTAATGACAATAATAACGATATATTAAGTGTGAGTTTAGTTGAAGTGACGAATAATCACAACATTCATAACAATAGTAATGAACTGAATAGCGATGCAAATGAAGACTCTATTGAAGTGCCTTTGAATCAAACCAATCATCAAAACAATGAACACATTCAACACAATCAACACAATGATTGCAATAATATTATTAATATTAATGGTATTAATAGTAGTAATACGTCAACTGTGAGCACATCCTCTGCCAGAACAACACTCACCACAAATGGTGCCAATTGTCTCACTTCAGGCACTTCTGCCACTAGTTCTGCTGCACACGTGTTGAGGACCGCCTCACACGACGATTACAGCGATCTGTCCGACAATGAGACCGAAACCGAATCCCCGAAAACACATTACCGAAAATTTTTTCGGAGATTGAGTTTTAAAGGATTGAGAAAAGGTTTGAATTAATTATTAAATAATTTTCAAATAAATAGGTTTAACATTAGATATAAATGTTTCTGATTTATGTTTATGACAAACAATTAAGTGATTTGTGTATTAAATGATTTCATAATTTGAGTTACATTTTGGCAAAAGTTTTGTTGTACTATAAATCGCAAAATTGACAAAATTATTGTATTTATGGATTGGTTTCGACAATAAATGCTGTTATTAAGTCATTTCCTTTATAACAATTATAGACTTTGTCGAAAAGATTGACTCAAATCGATAAAAAGTCATATGAAATGTCGATTAAATTAATCGTAATTTAAATTAATCGTAATTTAAATTAATAGTAATTTTGCTGCCATTTAGTCGAGAGAAAGGCTTAACATTTGGTTTTGAACTTAAATAACCCTAAAATAAATAGAAAGCCAACGAAAAGATGATATTTGCCAAAAAAAATAAGTTTCTGAAGAGGTCTGAAGAGGTCTTAATTTATTGCTTCTCCCACTTTATGCATACCTGTAAAAAAATAAGATCTCTTCTGAGTATTGTTAAAAAAGATTATAAAATGTTTGAAATCCTGTATTGAATGCAAAATAGAATTGACATAAAAGTGAAACATTGACTTTTTCTTTAATGTTTTGAAATGCATTTAATGACGTATTATTTACAGCGAAACTTTGTTTGACTTTAATTTAGTATTTAATGTCGTCAGCATTACTATAATAACCATTATTATGATTGATTATATTGTTATTACTGTACAGTTATTATGCATAGTATGCATATATTCCCTCTTTAAGTGCTTTAATAAAATGTTAATAAATGTATATTAATGTATATTAATGTTTATGAGGATATAATTGAAGTGAATTTATTTTTGAAAGACTACCGCCGACTCAAGTCAAGTACAATGTGGTCCAGGGCTTCGTTTTACGACTTTTACAGTAATTTAATCAAATGTTTAAATTCAATAATTTAAATATTTTAGCATTAATTTAGTTTTTTATGCCGTGCGAATAGTTTTCAAGTTTAAAAGTGTGGCACAAAATGTTTTATTGGTCTCCAGTTTCATAACTTATATAACTAAAGATAAAGAACTATTTTTACTTTCAGTTTAAGTCAAAAGTCTAAAAATCAAAATTTTAAACTTGATTTCTATTTAATAGGAGTCCAAACAAGAAAGTCTAGTAATAGAAGCAGAACTTGATCTCTGTTTAAAACTTTTATTTTTTGTTGATTGAGAACAACTCACAGACAACTGATATTTATGTAATTTTTAATAAATAATTTTTAGTTTCATTTTATCCTTTCAGGTCATTTATGTTTAGTAAACAGACATAACTTTCAGTATTAAATATAACCAATCATTTAATTGTCACATAACTTGACCCCAATTATAAGTTAATTACAAGTTATTTATAAGCAGTTAAACTTTGAATCCCAAAGCCTTTTGACTCAAATGAAACAAAATTAATACTAAATCATTATTATAATGATTATAATTCAATTGAAGATTGAGTTTAATTCCATATCAAAATCATAAAACAGGTTAAAAATATGCAAATAATGGACCGAATACTAGTACTTATAAATGTCTGAGAATTGTTGTTCATGTCTTGTATTAACTCATAATTTGTTCTATTCTTGAGCTCACATATGAAAAGTTCAATCTTTTGAAACTTTTTTTGGTTTTACTGCTAACTTCAAAAATACTATTAATATTCACATATATTTGCATAACTTAAAAAAGAAAGATCTCATATCTTTGAAGGATAAAAATTTTGAAAAATTTAATTGAAAGTCAATTTAATTGATTAAATTTGGTTGAATTGGTTTAAAAATCGGAACATTGAAAGCGTACAAAAATAAATGTTTGATAAAAAATAGAAATATATGCAAACAATCTAAACATTTGTGCATATTTAACATCCTTTAGGTAAAGGTTTCTTCCATAAGCAACATTCCGACGAAGTTGAGCTCTCAAATAGCCAGCAAAGCAGTGCCGAACAGCGTCGGAACCGCGACAGCAAAGTGGATAAATCGCACTCAAAAACTAACTCTAAAACGATTCCATCCGAAGCTTTCATCAAAGAAGGAATTGTTAATTATTTAACAGTTGACAACTCAAACATAGACGGAAAGCATAAGTGGGAGAAATGCAGAATGGCTTTGGTGAAGACGACGGGCGGTTATATGCTTGAGTTCTATTCACCCAAAAATTCTTTAAAACCAAAATGTGGTGTCTTTTGCTTTTTAATTACCGAGGCCAGAGAGACGACTGCATTAGAAATTCCGGATATGGAACACACTTTTGTATTAAAGGTAATTTCACTTTTTATATAATTCATATATTTTTAGCGTTTATTTCAATAGAAATTCACAATAATTTTGTAACATTTCCTTTAAAGGCAGAAAACCTAATGGAATACGTGATTGAGGCTCAGAGTACAGAGGATATGACGCAGTGGTTATCTTCTATTAAATACTGCATGAGATTTTCAAGCGATGGTACCACAGAAGATAATGAGTAAATTCTTATTTTAATTACTCTAAAAAATGTGTCATTTGAATTATCGCTAATAATATAAAATTTATTAAAGAGTTCCAACTGGTTCTCCATATGATAATATTCCGCGTTTACAAGAAAGTGATGGAAATAGAGCCAATCTGAGTGGCACTGAAGGAGGACCAGGTCCTGGCGGTGGCACAAACTCAGACATTTGTGGTTCAATGCGTGAATATCCGTGGTTTCACGGAATGCTAAGTAGATCTGATGCCGCACAACTTGTCTTAAGAGAAGGTATTTTTAATTAATTGAAAGTGAATACAATGCAAACTATTGATTGTTTCATTTGAATGTCTGATCAGGTCCTCTATGGCACGGCGTATGGCTCGTGCGTCAGAGCGAAACCAGAAAAGGAGAATACGTTTTGACCTTCAATTTTCAGGGAAGAGCAAAACACTTACGAATGGCTATTATTAATGAAGGCCAGTGTCGTGTCCAACATCTGTGGTTTCAAACAATATTTGATATGTTGGAACACTTCAGAATACATCCGATTCCATTAGAGTCTGGCGGCACCTCTGATGTCACTCTCACTGATTATGTAGTCTTTTATGAAAAGTACGTCCACAACAATTGATCTCTTATGCATTCATTCATTTAATTTTATTATAATTATTTCAAATGAATAGTTTATCCTCAAGTCGTGGTCCGCCGTCCCCTCTTTTGAATGCTCAGAATGCAACCGAACCCTTAATTGGTGGTCAGCAGAACCAACTGTCTCAACAGTCGTCGCATTCTAGAGATCGAGTGCCGAATATTCCCGAATTGCAAGAGATTATTACTTACGGTGGATCTGTTCGCATGAGAGCCACTTCGCTCGAAAACCTACAACAGATGCAGTCTCAGCACTTGGCCAGTGTTCACGGCGCCAGTGCTCGAGCTATTGAAAACACTTATCATTTTGTTTAAAGAATACATTTATTTCCTATTTTTAAATGTGATCTTTTCTTCCATTTTAAATCTATAAACAGTTATTTTTAAAAAATATTGTAAAAGTTTTTAATACTAGTCATTTATTTAATCTTTTTAATTGTTGTCATCTGTAATGTATAACTGTGTACAAGCTTTTGAAAATGTTTTTTAATTTTATTTAATGTAATCTATCTCTTAATCCGATTGGAAATTATTAAAGTTAATGTTGAACTTTATTATATATTATTCTATTATCTGCTAATTATAATCACAAATTTGATATAATATTTATGAGATTAAAGTTCTGTATCCAATGGTAAAGAGAGCATTAATCGCTTTTGTTTCATTTGTAATAAGAATATTGAAAATATTCCTGTTATTCAAAAATAGGACAGAAATCCAAATACAAATTGTGTAATAATTCAATTAAATGCCATTTCGGCAAAAAACATATTTTCAAACTAATTGAGTATAATTGAGCTGTAATTATGTGAAAACTGTAAAATAAAACCAATTTGTTGAGTACATACTGTAATTAAACCATACTGACCACCAAGTGGTCGGTCTCAGGACACCCACAACGGCTTTTCGCAAACAAATAAAAATTTAATTTTTCGCAAAATTTATATATTTATATTTGACTGATATTTAATTGATTTTTAAAGTAGTTTTCTTTTGAATTAATAAGAATAGCTATTATTTGCACCATTTCTACCATTTCTATACAAAAGTTCTTTGGGTAAGAAAGTGCTTACATATAAAACTCACGCAAACAGCACAATCAGTGGTCAGTCGAGAGTAAACATTTTGCTGAATATCAATTAAAATATGAGATTTAGTTTAAATTAATAAAGATTACTCTCAATGATAGATAGAAATCTAGTATTACATTAATTTATGTAATTGTTATGATTTTAATATTAACTCTAAATTCTAGTTTCTGTTATCGGTCGCCTCAATATAACACCAATTTGAAGCTTTTGAATAGTCTATGAATTTAATTTATTACTATGAGCTTAATCCTAAAGCTTTAGCTTTATTTCGATTAATCATTACTTTGTTATGATTTACTTTACTATACATTTTTGTAAAGATTTTGTTAAAAGAAATGAACGTATAATCCGATTATTTGTAAATTTTATCTCCGTTTCTGTAAATGGTTTCTGTAAACGGTTTCTGTAAATGGTTTCTGAATAGATCATAGAGATTAGTATTAAAAATAGCATTTGATGACTCGTCTAAATAATCTTTAAAATCTGGCGCTAAATCGATTACATGAGGTTTAACTGAATTTGCTTTCAATGAACTCTTGCAATAAAACAGATTATAATGAAATAACCTAAATATTGATATACAATATCTTTGAATAAATTTTAGCATTTAAATGTCAACTTATAAATAACTTAATATTCTTCTTTATGAGTATAAATGTAAGAAAAATTTTACTTATACTGTATCTCATTTACAATATTGTAAAGAAGTGTTATCAATAGAGACCAGACTAGAGGGAGTCAAAATGTCACTTTTTCGGGAAACTGAGGGAACAAAGTTAAAAACTATCTCTTTTACAAAAAAATTATTTTTAAAGTATAAAATATTAATTTTATTGCTAATTCCAATTAAAATTACTGAAGCCCGAGATCTAAATTATTCTAAAACTACAAAAATCTAACATAAAGTGTTCCAATTATTGTTAAGCTTTAGAAATATATTACCACGATTTAGCTTACAAATGCTTTTTGTAAAGACTTAATTCTAAGAAATTTTGATATAAAAAACTTGTTTCTACTCAAGAAATAGCTCATTTCAATTAATCTTTAATAAAATAAGGAAAAATACGTTACAAAGCTTAAAATTTCACAGAAAATAATGAAATTCGGCAAAAATCTTGAATTTCGGGGTTCCGGGAGAAAACCTTAAAATCGGGAAATTCGGGGGCATTAAAATTACCTAATTTTATGTTTTTTTATGTATATCTATAACCCTTGACATTATTTTAGCTTACTTTAAAAATTCGGGAAAATCGGGAGGTTCCCGAAAGTCTCGTCTCTAGTTATCAAAGTAAGGTTATTATAAATTAACTTAAAGGTACTTTTACATTATAAAACACTACACATAAATTATAATTCGCTTTATCTTAAAGTTTTGCAATTAAATCCTAAAAGAATAAGTAGATTAATATATTATTCGATTAAACAAACAACTAATGAGAATGAGTCTTAGATGTCATTTAAAATGTTAAAATTTATTCAAAAATAGTATGATATTTAGTTTATTTGGTCGACACTGTATTAAAATTGTTCAGTGAACACAAATTCGGTGAAATGATACGACACCACAAAAAAGTCGATGTTTTGAACCAAATAACACTTTAGGATTTGATTTACTTTTAGATCATAACGCTTTAGATTTGAAGTCTTTCGCGAAAATGAAAGCGAAATTCAAATAAAACTTTGAAGCTTTAGGTCCGTTAACCTTTAGCCTCATTCAAGGCAATGAAGAGCTATAACAAGTCATAAACACTTAAATGCATTTTAAATATTTTTATCGTTTATAAACAAAACGCATAAACAATACATTAAACAATGTTCAAGTGGTGAGACATAAAAGTCATAATAAAAGTATTTAATACATCGATCATTTAATTAGTCCCTCCTAACTATTAAAAAAACTCAATGCTTATGTTCTTATTTAGATTTTTTTTTATTTGCATTTAATATAATCGTAGAATAATGTTGAAGCAAATTATGATTTATTAAATTCAATTTTAATAAAATTCAACTTTTTTTAAATAAATGCATATTTAATAGCAATAAAAAAGAAGAAAATTATATTTTCGATACTATAAGTACGAATCGGCCAAACAATTGGGCATTGATTACAACAATACTTATTATAAATTAAGTTTTTACATAATAAAAGATGATTTGAATTAATGTATTGATATAATTGGTATAATTCATGTAAACTAAGTTTAAACTGAACTAATTAATTATGAAATAATTGAAAATAAGACTAAAATTTAGTAAATAAGTAAAATGATTTGTAATCAGAGAATTTGTTTGATTTGTTCTGTAAATATGATATATATACCAAATATTTGATGAGATCTAATCTGTAGTTCTCCCTCAATAACTGACTTCAAGTAAGTTATGGTGAGAAGAAAGTGAATTATGATTCTCGTGATCTGTGTTTGTTTGTGAATCCATGGATGCATTCATGCTATTGAGACCGTCTTCACCGCTGATATTCATAAGATGGTCGCGATTTCGAACAGATCCCGAATGAAATCTTCCGCCTTCGCCGCGAATCCTATTCATGGCGTGTTTATGTCTGGACTCATGTAAATATTTTCGTCTTTCTTTAGGAATTCTTCCGTCGGCTTCTAATTTAGCTCTGGCTTGTCTTCGCTTAAGAATACGGTGATATTGTTTAGCATTGACATAAAGAGGTTCTTCTTCTAAAAATTCAGCGGCTCCGGGAAGAGGAATTCGTTGGACAGTTTGTATCCCACCAGCTCCGGGGACGACCATAACTATATTGCCGGCACCTAAAGCAGCGGCATTGGGAAGTGTAATAGCAGTTCCGGGACTTTGTTGAGCAGCGTTTGCATTATTTTGTTGTGCATTCGCCTGTTGTACGGCTTGAGCGGTGGCGTTGTTTATTAATGCATTTGAGGGCAATTGTATGACTCCTTGTGCTGTTTGTACAAAGTTGGGTCCGTCGACAGTCACTGGTTGGCAGACTATGGTCTGGCCGTCAGCTGTTTGTATGATTTGACCGTTTTGTGGCTGTTGTATTATAAACTGCTGTCCCGGCATGAATTGAATTTGTTGTATTTGTTGACCTGACTGTCCTTGTAATTGAATTGTCTGCCCCTGAGGTAGGGCCTGAACCATCAGCTGCTGCCCACCCATTAGTGACCCCTGAGGTGACACTTGAATCACTTGTTGCTGCGCTTGTGTTACAGACGTCTGACCTCCAGATGTCACTTGAATTGTTTGACCAGTTTGTATGACATCTCCAGAAGAAGTTGTGGCTACGCTTTGAAATTGATCCATACTATGGACACAGACATCAAGTCATTAGAAATTTATTGCAATCAATATTGTATTAAAACAATTTTGAACTTTAATTCACAACTATTTTATTGCTTTCCATTAGTGATAAACTAATAAAATGCTAACAAATACTAAATAAGTGGAATCTTAGGCTAAATCTTAAGCTAAATCTTGATTTGCCTGCACTTGACATTATTCGCATTTCTTTTTTAGCTGTTTTTCTGGCCGTTAACCGAACATAAAAAGGACTAAAAATAATAAATTGCTTTCAATACTGTATTTAAGTTTAAATAAACTTTATGTAAAGTGGAGTACAATGACCTGAAATAAGTTAATTCTAAATATGTTTAATGTGTTGACTCAAAAAATAGCTAAATTTTAATTAAGATCAAGTTTTTATTTAGCGATTGTTTTTCTGCTTATTTTCTCTTATTTTAGATTTAAAACACATTAAATCCTATTCCATATCAATACTATTTTACGGTAATGTTCAACACTCTTGAGTCCGGCGCTCAGCTAAGATCGCGAGCGTCTTATTACACATTTTTACATAATTTGAGATATTTTTACAAATTGTCATTTTTGAAGAATATAGACATAGAATCGCACACATTATCGCATATTTGCTTAAAATAATCACATTTTGCGTAATATCTATCAAAAGTCTCAAATCATGAAAGGCTGACTTGAATGTAGCTGAACGTGAGCGCCAACAACACTATAAGCATTTCAATAACTTATATAACTTTCTAACTATTTTTTATTCGCTGCAAAGGGTTGCAAAGTCTGGATTTGAACAAAACTTTAATAAAATTTATTGCAAAACAAATAGACTTAAAAACTAACATTTTGTGTCCAATTATGCACTTTTGTCGATATGAGTGAAGGCTTTTAAATGTAAATTAAGGTGTCATTTGTTTGAGTCGTTTAACAACTCTTTACAGAAAAAGTTTTGATAAATTGAGGAAAAAGTGTTCATAAATATGAGTCAATCAATCATATGATTGATTGCTTAATATCATAAATAAGTGAAACATATTTCCATTTTTTTTCAATTTTCTGTACTTTTGTACAAACGCTTAATAGACGGAAAAGTTTCACTCAAAATAATAAATAATATTTAAGTTTACGAAAAAATTTAAATGCATTCAAAACTAAGTTTAAATTTTTCAAATTTTAAAACTTATATCAAATAAAAAAAAAATAAAATTCATTTTCTTTAAGGAAATTATTTTCAATTAATAACTGATAAGATTTTGATAATTCGTTAATATTTGGGTTAAGAGTGAGTGACAGACAGTCTCACAAATGCATTGCTCAGAAAATATGAAATAATTAAAATTACTATAAAAAACGATATTTAAAAGCATTAGTTTTGGAGACCTTTTGAAAAGCGAGAGAGAGTGGTGTAGAGCAGTGTAGAGCAGCCATTACTGAAATGACCCCAATATAAAAAAAACACTGCACTATAGGTCAGCCTTTCTTTAAAACTAAAACTAAATTAAATCAAAAGAAATGATAAATAAAACAAAAGAAACGGTAAGTCATGTGAAAGACATGTCTGGTATATATTTTTCACGTAAGTGTTTCAATTCGTTGACTGAATTGATTCGTCAATAAAGCAGTTAATACTTAGATCTGAAAACAGTGAACTAATACTTACATTGGATGGAAATGTTTGGCAAACGTTTGATTGTTTTGCTATTCGTCAGTATATATAAGTCTAAAGCAATGGACAAACGAATCAGTGGCCAAAAGCTATATAATACATATCATCGCTATCTATAGAGCACCCAATAGACTAAGCACGAACTGGTGAACGATTAGGAAGAGCCAAATTTAATTCTAATCACTTTCTATTAATTTTATTGCTATTTAAACGTGTTTTCTCTTCATTTGGGTTCACTTTTAAGTATACAATAGCTGTTTGAGTGCAACTAAAATGGCACTTAAGTTGCTATACGCTTACAATGCAGGCTCAATACAGTCAACACATATATTATGTTTGCATAAATCGCTTTCAATTTTTTGTTGCAATCGTATAAGCGGTTAATCTGTTTTGCGTTAATTTTCATAATATTCACCAATAATTTTAAATTTCTTTTCTTATAATTAGAAATCTTTTAAATGTTATCAAATATTTGTGTAAAATTAGAAAAGTTTTGAAATTTTAAAGAAATTTCTCTTTTATTATATGTTGATTGTACTGTACTTTACAATACAAAAGACAACTTCAAAAGTGAGGACATCTAGTGTTGAAAACTTTGAAGCGCTAAAGTTTGAATCAATTTGAATAAAAACTACATAAATGTATAGCAATAACACATTTAAGCGATTTTAAAGTTTAAATCACAATTTGACTAATTTATGAGCAGAGAAAATAAATATTGAATTTATATAAACTTTTATTGAAAACCTGTTCATACATAGAAAATAGAAATAAATAAAATGAATTAAAATGTTATCAAAAATCAATAATTTTATTAACCGGAGCACAACTAGTGGTTCTGCTGACAGTTTCACTCAAGTCTGGCGGTAAACATAATTTATCGATAATTAAAAATCTTGAATGATTTTTTAACTCAAACCCAAAGTCTAGAGTTTCGGGCGTAGAGTAATAGTTGAGTGAATTAAGTTTTGGTAATTTAATTATATTAAAAAGTCCATTATATTCAGTATAAGGTGTTTGAGTCAACTCATCAAATGATATCAATTGTATCACTGAATCCACTGTATTGTGAACTCGACTCCGAACGTATGAACTGTTCGACGAAAGAACTATTTGCGCGCAAAATGTGATTAAACACAAAACATTTGGTAATCTTCTTATCAATGATTTGAGTTCAAAAATAAATTTAGGCAACGATTCGATATCAATGGGACTCAACGGTGAACCCAAGCCTTCAATTATAATTCGGGTCACATTCTTATCATTTATTGGAAGAGATTTTATATAATCGAGACATGAGTTATGTCCACAAAATTGAATGTTTGCTGAATTCAGTGTTTGCTCTGAAATATGTAAACCAAAATCCAACTCATCTGTAGTGGTGTTCACCGCAGACAACACAGGAAGTGATTGATATCTCCACGCGATGGTCATGTCCTCTCCTGAAGTGCTCTCTTTCTTAAGCTGTGAACGAGTCGGCAATTCCTGTGAATTATGTTTTAATTAATTAAATCTCTTTTAAATGAATTCATTTCTCAAAATATATTACTTTTAAAAATCTTGATTTAATTGATGTTATATTTGGAGAAGAGATGACTGTTTGGTGATTATAATGAATTGCGTCCGATATAAAGCATTTGCTAATCATTGAGGAATATATTGAGTGTTTGTCTTCTTCTGAAAATATAACAAATATTATATGAAATACAATACAATACAAATGAATGCAAACCTAATAAAGTGATTGAATTGATAGCAAATCCTCCGCCAAACACATAATCAAGAGATGGTATACCACTGGAACACATGCTTTGCATTCCTTTGGTTGACATTCGGGTCCCAATCGATTCATTCAAACACATGTTGATATTGCGCTCAAAAGCACTCATTTTTTGCATTTATTTCTTTAATTAAATTAATTATAATTATAATTACAAAATAGAGTAAATATTACTTCAAAACGATTGAATACAATATAAACAATAATAGACTGCATGAAAAGCACATGAGATACAGTCAAACCTCTAATAATTTCAATTAAATATATTTATTCGTCTCAATAACAGATTAATCTCTATTATTGTCATAAATCGTGTCATTTATTCATTTATTTAAAACTTTTGAATTGTTTATAAATTAATTACTTTTTATTTATGAAATATTAAAAGTTTTTGATTTATAAAAGCATAACATTTACGCGATTTATACAATAGTATTAAGTGTAAGACTTTTAACACAAACTTACAGCCAATGAGAAAGAAATAAAATTATATAATAAGCCAATGATTGCATTGGATTCTAATGACGTAAAATTGAGTGCACTTTTCAATATTCGATTATTTTGAGTAACATTTGATTCGATTTATTAGAAAACTAATTGTTTGATAAAATAGTTTTATAATTAACTAAAAAGTGATCAAACAATTGACACAAATGAGTAATAATAACAATAAGAAAAGCAAAATAGGAGTACATCCCATATATCGAGTAATATATGGAATTCCAAAGTGTGTTATCATTAGTAATGAAAACGAGTCACAGCTCAGAAGCGAACACATGAATGACATGAATGACAGCAATGAGAAGAATAAGAAGAATTGGCCGAAAGTGTGCCCAATGGGTTCCTTCAGTTTATTGCCCAATGAAGTGATTGCACTCATACTAAAGCTGTTATCTCTGGAAGACTTGTCAGTGATGGCGATCACTAACAAATCTATTTGTCATTTTATAGTCAATTATTTCATTAAAAGCAAAACTGGTTTTCAATCTCTTTTATCAGATAATTGTTTGGCAACAAATTCGAAGACAAGTGAAGAGCAGGAAAATCGAGTCAACGTTTTCAAGAGTTTAGGTATAAGTTTAGCACTAATTTAAGTCTTACTCTAATAGTAGTTATAGAACAGTATTATTAGTATTTAAAGTCCATATCTGTATACCTGTACTCATAACCGTCACTAACACTAATGCCTGACCTAAGCCTATGATCCAAACCATATAAAGCCATATATAAGTCATTGATTCCATACTTTAGGTCTTTTACTAAAGCGAAGCACATGTTTATATCCGACAACTGAAAGAATCTCTTTATTGACGCAAACGTTCAATAAAATGGATGGCATTCCGATCCCAACTCTTACGGCTAATGACAGTCATAACACGCGATTCATTTTCAAATGCTATGGAAGATTAGTTCATAAGTTAATCGCCGGTTGGGATGACTGCGAGTGTGTTTACGTGTTTGAAGTGCTCCAAAGTATTACATTTTGTTTAATTGAGTGTTCATTTCATAAAAGTTTAATAATTATTGTAATGATAGGCATAACACATATGGAACAACGCATTAATACTGTACTCAGCAGCGCATTAGGCGCTCGACAACCGATCGAGTATTTCATTCGATGTTTTTATAGAAATCTTTTTATTGATTCTATCGAACGGACGGAACGCTTAAAGGAAAGAGTCTTTTGGTTGTCTCTCATTCTTAAGCCATATTCTCTTGAAAACTGTGCCAAACTATTAGTGATCATCTTTGGACCCCTCATATCGATTGCTCCAACGCCTGGGACTCTTCCATACATCGGTTGGTGGGATCTGACCGACACTTTCTTCATTCATAATGGTTTAGAAGAGTTGGGTTTTGCCATTCATTTGCTTTACAAACACCACTCCATCAAAAGCGTTTGGAATAAGAGAAGTATTTTTTTATTTATTAATATATATAAGTTATAACTTATATAATAATTATTGTTTTTTTACATAAGATGTGCTTTTGCTGTTCGAAGCAATCATAAAATTGCCTGAAGTCTGGCTCCAAGAAAATATCGCTACTTTACTATTCTTTTCTGGGGACGACATTACTCTTCAATATCTCGCTTCAAAAATGTTGAGTAAGAAAATTAGGTTTAATTTATTTATTTTGATCTCAATATTGTTATTATATTTTGCTTTAAAAGGCGGAAAGTTTAATGAAGTGGCGCAGTGTTTGGTTTATCTGACTTTAGTTACCTATAAGATAACCGAAGAGACGTATTCAATATTGGCATTGATTGAAAAGATGGGAACTAAAGAGCAAAGAAAGAACTTAATAAATGAGTTCCCGATTGCCTTCAGTGAAGCGATTGCTGATATCGATAACTTAATTGAATTGGAAGACGAACGCGATGTCACCGAATTACACGAAATGATTAGCGCTCAGTCGGATCTCATGAGGGCTTTAATGCAAAAATGTTTCTCTATTTCACACACAAGTGATTCTAATTCACAGGAAAACAACGAAAGCACGAAAATTGCTGTTTTCGTGCCATCTCATGAAGAATAAAATTATTTAATTTATTTTTCTTTAAATATTTTATTAATTTTGTAAATATTTTCAGTTTTTAAATATTTTTATTATAACTTAAGTTATTGTTAAACAGTTTAAGACTTCAAATGTTTATTATTTGTTCATAAAATACAATGTATTACTATTATTACCGGTTTATTAAATCATATTCTTTCGTTCAATTTTAGACATTTAAATAGAAAATATAAAAAAAAACAATATTTAGTTAAACTTTATTTGACTATAAAATAACATAATTATCAATAAAAAAAACTGTATCACAAGAATTCTTTCGATGAGGCATAAGATCTATGTTTATAAGTAGTGCTTAAAGTCATTGAAAAGCAAAATATATATTAATTTTAAATAAATATCCAATAAATTCAAAAATTAATTCTCGAAATTAAAATTATCAAAAATAACAAAATGGTTGTGTTGACTGAGAGGTCGGTGGAGTTGAAAATTTTTTCTGAGAAATGTTAGCATCGCTTCAGTGGGTTTGTCGAACGCGAGCTGAGAGACAGCAATTTGTATGTGACTTAAAATATTGTTTATTAGAAAACACCCAAAACCACGTCTTTGGTGTCGAACATAAAAATCTGAAATTAATTATCAAAATAAAAAACAAAGACTTTTGCAAAAGTTTGAGTGAACTCTCATTTACCCAAAACACAGAAACAGTTCTTAACGTGTCTTAAACTGCAGTTGTTTTCCAGATATAGATCTCTATTCCCGACCCGCGCGAACCCGATCGCCGACTGATCGGTATAACTATTGTTTTCACATTTGACTAATAAATAGATTTTGTCGTTTGTCTCGCTTTTTGTGAATTTAGTGAACGAAGTGATCGGCACTTTCAATAACTGAGCCTTAAATACAATTAAATACAATACAATACAATTTAAATACAATACAATACAAATACAATTATTAACTCAAAAAATAGTAAATAATAGTAAGCTATCAGTCAATTCTTTCATACTTTGGCCGATTCTTCACCCAAACAGTCAATCCATTCCAGAAATTGTGACCTTTTTTCATAATAAACAGTTAATTATTGTTTTATTTGAATCACTATTACCTGAATTGCTTCGAATCAAAACAATTGAAGTCATTATCACATGAATTAAATACAATTTCAAAATTGAGATCTTTATTGACGGCTATTATTAACAGGTTTTCAATCATAACGTAATACAAATTCTTGAAAGTAATTTAAATGACAATACATTTGATTTGAATTTTAAATTACAAAACAATAAACATTTGTTCTTCACTTAAATGAAACAAAAATAATAAAAATGTCAATAAAATGTTCACTTTTTGGGGACTTTTATGTAAAAACTATTGTTTACTTATTCTTATAGTCAGAAAGTGTGAAACTATTCAAAAGAGTCTAATATTAAATTCAAAATTCAATTTTAATCATAAACTCTATAATAAGATAACTCATAAAATGTTTTTATGAATACCATTAATAATATATTAATAAGAGTTCATAAGATTTTTCTAATAGAAAGTTTCATAAGTTTACAAAAGAGTGTCTTAAATACACTGCTTTTTAGAGATCTGTTTGACTTGAGTGAGAGAAACCGTATTCTTTGGAGAAGACGAAGGCCTGGCTCTGAATACAATTATATAAAGTGTAAACTTTTTGGCTTAAATGTTAGTCAACTTATAATACAGTTTTGTTTGGCGAACAAAAAGTGCATCTATTTTTTGATTAATTAAAAGACCACTCGGAACGGGTTCCTTCCCTCCCAACCATACTAAAGATGATTGGGAACGTTCATCAATGAGCTGAAGTCCACCAAAAAGGTAAGGACTAGAGCTCCGCTTCGCGCTCAGAAAGGAACCCAATACCTCGTCATCGTGGCTTAGGCTGACTTCACATTTGATGTGAAGCTGACGAATCATACTATAGAAATGATCCCTTGAAGTATGATCTTAACTATTCATTCGTTCTTCACTCAAAGCCACTCTATTTAATGTTTCCTCAATTACAGTTCTTAACTTATAAAATCTTTATTTTACAAGAGATTTTTAATTATATCTTGTTTTTTATTCAATTTATGGCTTAAACACATTTAATTGATTTGTTTTTCAAATAAATAATAATGGAATTTAGTATTTATTTAATGAAATAATCGTTTTTTTAGTGAATATATTGACATAATATATAGGATATACTAAACTGCAATTTTTATTTATTATTGTGACTAAAGCTGACGTCTCAGTAATCCTTTGATAAACTGTTAGACAGCTTTGATAGTCATTGAATGCAGTTTTTTCTGTCGTTCTTTGCTATAAATCTGTTATCTAATGATTCTATACTATTGGTTCCCAAACTGTCTTTTGGGGACAACTACATGAGAACCACTTTATAGTCTATATCACTTTTTGGTCTGACCACCTTTTAAGAGATTTTTTGCTGAATTACAATTATTCCATACAACGCAATGCCAACAAAAATCGTTTTGCAACACACTTTTGGCCCTTAAAGTGAAAAAGTTGTTGAACTTTGTTCTATACCTGTTCTATACCGTAGTTTTTATGGTTTTAATAACAAAGCTGAAAAGTTGCCAAAAGTTTGTTGAAATGAATAATTTATAAGTTTATCTCTTCTTAAACAAGATATCGTATACTTAATTATATTTTCAATAATTGGATTTAATTAAATAACTCAAAACTTACATATAGTACAAGTGCTTATATTCATAGGTGATTATAACAGAAAATTGAGTTTAAGTCATAAATTAGTTTTTCTATTAAAGAAAACTCAAATCATAAATAATTTTAATTTAGAAATTCCTTATTATAAGACCAAAAGAGTTAAATAAATATGAAAAATGTCATTCTTATGGAATTGTGTAAAACATTAAAATTATCATATATTTGGACCTTTTCATTAACCGCAACCGTTTTGCAAACCAAATGCAATTTTAAAAACTCTTATCTAATAAACTTAGTCTAAACTGCAAGTTATAATTGAGCGTAATTTGTTTGAATCAAATTTTAATAACAATTTCAATTAATTATTGTAGAATTAAATAACACTTAAAAGTCTTCAAAAAATTTGATGATTCACTTGAGACCATAGACGTTCGTACAGATCATTGTAATCGCTTTGACTGAATAAAGTTTGTTGAAGTTTAGCATCAGTTTTGTGGCTTTTGTGGCTTTTGTGGCTTTTGTCACTTTTGTCACCTTTGTTCTCATATTTTGTCAAAGTGGCCATAACTAAATAGATAACGATCTTAATGGAGTCAAATTCGAGTAACATTCAGTTTAATTTATAAATCTATTTGTTAGTTGATTAGTAGCAATGCTTATCCATTCAATCATAACGTATTCAGTCGATTATCATTTAAATCGAATTTCGTTTCGTCGACAAAACTTTTGAAAGACTTAAGATGTTTTCCAGCTCTTAAAGTGAATTAAAGATTAGATTGAATTTATTTAACTGTCAAAAAGTAATTCTACTCATTTCTAATAGAAATAACTCTCAAAAGTTTTTAGACGAAAACAAACTTCAAATAAACAAAAACGATCCAAATGTTTAAGATTGAAAGCAATGGTAAACCAAAAGTAAAAATAACAAACCTCTAAAACTAAACATATTTGCAATTTTGAAATAAACCAAAATTAAGGACTTGTGTTCTCATTATTAGCTATAATGCAAACAAAAACAGCGATAATAAAGTGAATCTAATTGAAAGCTTGTAGTGATGTGTGTCTCAAATACCTGCGACTATTCTACTCCTTTCCATAACCTCTTTAGCCAACTCGTGATTCAAAGCTAACAACTGAGCTCTGCGTCTCTTTTCCTCATTGAATTTGATTCTCGTTTCTTCACTTAATCCACTTTCATCTCCAATCGCGGAAGAAGACGAAGAACTGGATATAATTTGTTGCTGATTATCACGCCTTATGTCTTCATAAGTAGTGCTTTCAGAGAGCATTCGTCTAATCATTTCTGCTTTCATACTCCGCTTCAACTTTTCTGAGGCAGATATCTCTTCTGGTTCATCATCGGGTATATATCTCTCTGGAATATCGATCTTCTTTGGAAGCATTATCTGTCAAATAAAGAAGTTCTGTAATTAATATAAGAGATGATAAATTGAATTAAGTAAAGACATACTTCACGCTCAATTAGCTTCTCGTCGAAATCTTCGTTTTTCTTTATAGTGCTCTTTACAATATCAGGAGTATTGAGACTATTCCGAAAACGCAGTTCCATATCTGTATCATCACATGTGCGCCACATCGTCGAGATCTAAATGATAATTTAGTTTTAAAATAATTTCTAATTTCAAACAATGAAAACATGTCTCAGTTATGTCAGTACCGAATTAGGATTTTTAGACAACTGAGGCTGACTGCTAGATATTGTATGGTGTCTGCGAGTCGTACTAAGTTTGCCATATTTCGACTCAAGTCGACGAACATGTGTCAAACGAAATGAGAGAGGAGAAGAAGGCAAAGACGAGTTAGAAGAAGCAGAAGGAAGTGATACAGAAGCGCTTCGAGTGCGCTCAGGTGTAGAAAATATATTTAGCTGTGAAATAAAATTAAAATCATGACATGCAGTTCAGGCAATGATTGTGATGCTAAAAAAGCACATACATTAGTTCATGCTTTTTCATGCATAATATCAATAGCTAAATATGTCACCTGTTGTTGAGCTGGTGGTAACTGCTTTTCATTTGAGAATAAAATTGGTTTAGTATTAGTTTGAAATCTAAACTCTGCGTTCAAACTATCAATCATACAGTGCTTCCCATCATTACAGTCATCCTTATTATTACTACTCATTATCGCATCACTTTCATCGTCATCTCTATCTTCATAATAATATGGCGGAGGAATAGATCCAATACCACCAACAGCACCACCGGTATAGTCATTGTCCTGATTCCAAAAAGAATCGCTGCTTTTTGTCGATCCATTTGCGAAATGAATTCTTCTTCTTTCAGATTCTCGTTTAACAATTCTGACGGTTTTGATTTCATTGGCCTTTTGAGGCGCAGGTATTATACCATAGAATTGTTTCATTTGTTCGTCAACTATATCTTCAGTATTACCAGAAAGCAAATCATCATTAGGTTGAAACTGACACATAAACATATCGTTATTATTAATGGTATTATTAGTTTCTAAATTCTCATAAAGCGGTGTGTCTTCGCCTTCAGATCCAGAATTCCTCGGACAGTGGGCTAAATCTCTTGTATCCATAGAGTCCAGATCTGTTTCCATATAAGTAGTGGTTATTCTCTTTTTCCCAGGCAGTGGTATAGAGCCGGCCAAACCTGTAGGACTGGCTCTGACCACTTCCCGCTTTTTGTCGGTAACCTTCAAGTTCTCAATGGCAGCATTCAATTCTACTCTTCTATTATGCAAATCATCGATAACTTGATTAATATGAGCCAACTCAGCTTCAAGACTAGAAGCTCTATTAGACTCGAGAGCGTCGTGTTCATTGGCGAGCACTTGTTTGAGCTTATTCTTAGCAATGAGCACGTCCTGTTCCATTTGAGCATTTTCTGCTGCCTTCTCTTCCAACCTTTTCGCTGAATGTGTTAATAAACCTCGAACTCTATTCAGCTCTCCCTCAAGCATTCGTTGCTGTTTCTTAAGCTTTTCTAAGCTGACAACGGGTCCCGAGTCTGTGCCGATTGTCCCGATTTGTGCCACTTTGCTTTTGACCCCTTCCAGAGTTCTCTCCAAGATTTCTTTGTCCTGTTGTAATGCAGACAAATGATTCGTCTCCTCTTCAAGTGAAACTTGATCTAAGATTGAAGTGGAAGCAGCTTTTGCTCTGTTATCACTTATATCTTCACTGGTAAGCGGATTATTTAGTTTAACCATATTGTCGACGGTATTAATCAGAGGAAATTGCATTTCATACTGTTTTTCTAATTCAGCTAATCTTTCGCGAAGTTCTCTATATTTAACTTTGTGCTCTTCTCTTTTGTGCGGTTCAATTTCAATCATTTTTTCTTCGCTTTCCATCTGAAGTCTCAATTGATCACAATTTTTGGCGAATTGAGACTGCGTTCGTCTCAGTTGAATGAGCAATAATACTAACTCTTCGTGAGATTTTCCGAGTAAATCACCAGTTGATACACAAAGACGTGACGATTTTGAGTCTCTCAATGACTTAGGCTTTACGTGCATAGGTTTGGTTATCATTGACTTCTGTATCTCCGAATCAGAAACGTTCAGGTCGTCCTTTGAGCGACGTTTATGAGATGAACGACGTTTCTTCACTTTCTCTGCCATTATTGGACCCGAAACCGAGTCTAAAAATATATATACTCTATAGTTATTACTTAATATTCAAATATTTACATTTGATGTACAATTATAGCAAAATATTAAAATATTGATGTCATGAATAAAGAAATCAAACAAATTTGATGACATGATCGCC
>JAUJYT010000059.1:0-35783 GCA_033996565.1 Nanhermannia nana
CTAAGGATTTCTTCCTTCGAATGCTCAGCTCTTATATAAGACCAAAACTAAAGATATGTTTTGTATAATTTTCTCGTGTGAGTCAAAAATTAATTGCATTTTTGTTCACAATAAAAGCATTGGATCGAGAATTTCACAGAATATTCTGTGTGACAAAAAATGATTACGCTTTACGTAAACCGGTTTTTAATACAATCGTTTTCTATCAAACTTCAAACAATTTTTTAAGATAAAGAAAAGGGAAAAAATAGTTTTAAGGATTAGGTGTTTATAAGGCATAAAATAGTCAAATAATTATAAGAATATTCAGTGAGAATTCTTTAGAGAATTATTAAAGCAGTAATATTTGGATTATTATTCGCTATTTTTATAAGCTTTACGACAAACAATCTGTTAATTAACTCTTTATATATTTTGATTGGTTTTAATTAAATTGAACACATTTTGTAATTAAAAATGAGAGTCCAAAGAATATTCTTAACAGACATAGAATAATAGAGAAAAATACATTCATTTGATAGAATGTATTCTCGTAATTGTGGCTGACGTTAGAAACTGACCGACAATTGATTGATAATTAGATAACAAGATATAATAGAATAGTTCGTTATGTTTAATACAATATAACAATAAATTCCTACCAATTAAGGCCACATTAAGTATGAGCGCAGTCGTCCTCACAATCATTATTATTATTAAATCCTTTGTAACAATAATTAGGATGATTTCAATAAGAATTAAGTCACAAATACACCAAATTTAGTACGAGTTCTTCTGCCATTTGGTGAACATTTGGTGAACATTTGGGTCGCATTTGATTCACTTCTTTAGCAAATTCTTATGGAAGAGAACAGAGAATCAAATAACTGACTAAATATTGATTGAGTTTAAAACTTATTTCAAGTCAAGTCATGCCATCTCTTAATACTATCACTAATACGCAGTCTTGTCATTGAACTCGCTTTCGATGTTTCGATTGTTATCGTTCTTAAGCTCTATTCAATTGGTTTTCATATTAAGAGACAATCATTTCATTTAATGTTAATATTGTTTGTCATTAACTATAATTCACATTAAATACTATTAAATACTATTTAATGATAATTAATAGTAATTATTATTATTAAAACAATTTCTCAAATATTATGTAATATTATTATTAACTGTAATAATAGTAATAATAAGTAATAATTAATTGAATTTATTGATTTTTAGAATAAACAGAAAGTCAATTATCTGTACGTAAGTGAGTGTCAGTCATGTCATGTCCAGCACTGCCCGAAGGCTGGACTCGAGAAGAAATAATAAGAAGGAATGGACTGTCGGCCGGAAAAATAGATGTTTTCTATTATAGGTTCTTATGTTTATATTGATATTAATTAATAGTTATTTGATATAAGTTATGATAACATATAATATAATATAAATATTAATGTTAAATATGGTCTGCAGTCCGAGTGGTCGCAAATTCCGAACAAAACCACAATTAGCGCGATATTTGGGAGAAGCGGTCGACTTAACCACTTTTGACTACAGAACCGGTAAAATTAATTCATCGCTTATGAGAAAGAATAAGCGCTCGAAAGGAAGTGTTTTGCAATACGACTACACCAGAAATATTAGAAACGACTCTTCATTAATACCTCCCATACGACAAACGGCTTCGATATTCAAACAGCCGGTGACTGTATTCAAGTCTCAACCGGACAGTAAAGTCAGACTCGATTTAAAGCACGGAAATCAAAGCGAAAAACCGAAGCAATTGTTTTGGGAGAAGAGACTCGAGAAACTGCAGGCTTCAAATGCAGACCACGAAGAACTCCAAAACTTTGAGTTACCGCTCAATATGAGAGGTGTCGGACCGCATATGACTAAAGATACTCTTCTCAGAAGTATTGCCACTGCTCTCCATATTCACACTCAACCAATCACTGGACAAATGAGTTCTAAAGAAAATTTAGACAAAGATCCGGCCGTTTATATTAATCCTGAACAGCCATTAATTCATACAATGATTATATCAGACGATGATATCAAAAGACAAGAAGAGAGAGTACAACAGGCGAGACATAAACTAGAAAAGGCTTTGAATGAATGCGAAAATGCATGAGTTCTCAAACATTCGCTTTCATCATGGCTTTCATGACAACTAATCTTTGAAATATCTTTTAAATTAGTATTAAATGGTCTGATATTTCAAAGTCAAACTTTATAACTATTTATTTATATCATTAATTAAAGCTCAAAGTCCTTCATAACTGTTTAACAAAATTACATTAAATTTCAATATCATTTAATCTTTTATACGATTGTAATTTCAATTAAAGCCTATTGTAATCAAATGCAAATTTTTTGGTTTAAACTGATTTTATGAAAGCATAGCTGCGTCTGTATTGTATTGCATTTATCAAGTGCTAAGCGCAAGCTCTCGCTCAAAAGTCAAGCCTAAGCAAACTTTCAAGTCTTGATTTTAGACAGCGTTTCAGGTTTACTCAGCACTAGAGATGCTAATCGGGTCACCGGGCGGGCTGGTCGGGCTCGAAAAATTTTTCAAAATAGCATCTCTACTCAGTACAGTACAATACACTATCACAGCGATTCCCAGACATTATTTGGCGGAGCACTTCATGAAACAGGTGTAGGTGCTCCGCGAGAAAGTGTTTAAGTTTAAAGAAATATCCTCAGCTTATATTAGAATTTTTGCAATTTAGGAATGAATATAAAAACTAATGAAAAGTAATTTTTTAATATTAATACCTATATATAAGACTGTATTAATGATAATCATGGATCCTACATTGTATATATACTTATATCCATAGAACAGCTTTAACTTAAACCGTATATACTTTATAACATAATCCCTTCGAAGATGAGCCCAAACACCATCTTCACACTTTTCACACTATTACCTTAATAATTTGAACCAGACTCGAGCCTACTGAGCCTGAGCAATTCTGTTAGGAAGACTGCAAAAACAGTCGGTTAAGTCGTTTCAAAGTCGCGAAACAGACTCTCGAATAGCGTTGCCAACCGTACCGGAATCGACCTCTCTGTCCCGGCAGAAGGGATGGGTCTTTCCTTGTATGTCCCGGGATAGAGTATATTAAATTTTTAGAGAATTGATTATAGAATTTATGATTTATCCATTATATGACATCAAAAATATAATTAAATGTTAAGCATAAAAATTTACTTTATAATTATAAACTATATTCTTGCAGTACTCTTTAAAATATTATTTCTGGATAAGAAACTTATTAAAAAAATTTTTTAATCGATTTTAAAACCCTAAACAATTATAATCAGTAAATAAACCTTAACTATAATTAAATAAATACAGTAGATGATGGAACCTGAATTATATGCATTGCTAAAAGTTCCTTAATATTTGTGTCACAGAAAAAATTGATAAATACGCTCAAAGTCAAGGAATCAAACAGAGAAGAGTTGGCAGCGCTACTCTCGAAAGACTATTTAAGCTTTTTTGTGATCGGATCTATGCTTAAATACTTCAATTCCGAATAATTAACTAATTTAATATATGAAATAAAACTCAATTGAGTTCAAATGAATAAAATATAATTTTCTTTAAACTCATTTACTAAAACCTCTATTCAATGTCAGGCTCAAGACTCAGGCTCCAGCCTATGCTGTTTTCTCAAATTGGTCAGGCTCAGGCTCTCCACTGAGCCTGGAAAGCTCGAGCCTTGCCCATCACTACCAAAAAAAGTTTTGGACAAATTGAGCAGCTGCAGCAGTACCTTATCATACAGTTGTATATATCTGGTATATATTGTATCGGATATACTGTTATCAAATCTAAAAGTTATTAGAGTAAACCTGGAACGCTGTCTAAAAGCATATATTTCATTTTAAATATACAATGTATTATACGATACAACATAAATACATGTATCTTTCGATATATTTAATTTGTTTAATTGAAATAATAAATATCATTTATAATTGTAATAGTATTTTGAAGTATTTCTCAAACACAATATCATTAAGAAATTGGGAATAAAAACCCAATACAACTAAATTCTTTGATTTTAATAAAAAAACGTTTTCTTCGACCAACTCCCTAAGAGGAGATCTCACTGATGCCCATGTTGAAAATCAGTGAGATTTTTACAGGGATAACCCCGTGTCGGGGTGGGCGGTCGCGTCGGGCCATAGGGTTGTTATAAAACAATGAACATGTGGCCAACATATTGCAGAAAAAACAGCTTCGAATCCAGGGTTCGAACCCACGACCCTTCGATCTCGAGTCCGACACCTTTCCTCTGGACCATTCTCTCTCCTTGATTTTAATATCATTTCCATAATACTGTATTACACTAATTTTTCGGAATACCGATACCATACCATATCATGGCATTGGTGCTATTTTTTAATCACTAATGTCCAGCCTATTATGTAAGTCTATCCCAATAGAAAATATAAGTATAATTGACATTTTAATATTAACAAAAACTCCAAAGTATGTTGCATTTAATAAGTATGGGCTTATTAAACAGTAACATATAGTAAGATAAAGATATCAAAAGGTACCTTTACTAACGAGTAAATAGTAAAGCAAATACAACACTGTTTTAAAACACATCGAAGAAGACTCGTGTATGACAGCAATTGCACACTTTCTTCTATAACTGATAATACTTTCCAAAAATATAAATATATTAGAATAAAAAATTGATATAATTGGACGCATATAAACACTTATAAACATTACAATATGTGATACAGGTATATGTCATTATCTTAATTTATATAAATCTCTCGTAAAACTATTGCCTCATTAATCAGTGATGTTCACGCCCGAGAGCGTCCTCGGGTACCAGTGTTTACAAGTCAGCAAATTTCATGATTTGAGGACTTTTTATTACACAAAATTAATTAATTTTAAGCAAATATGCGATAATGCATGCGATTTTAAGTTCTTCAAAACTCAATAAATAATCAATTTTTGTGTAAAATTTGATACTTTTAAAAATTATGAATTGATATTAAAATTCTGTATTAACACACGCAGGGGTCACACACAATGCGCCCGCCACTGAGCGTTGAACATCACTTTTTAAATTAAATAATATATTAATTGCTTTTCATTAATATCAATATTTATACTTTACTTATATATAAAATTATTCTATGAGTGGAAAGTATAGATAGAGTGATATGACATAACTTATAAGTCAATTGAATATCAATCAAATTATATTATTATAATTATTACGACAAACAGTTTCGTACATTAGATCTTAGAATTATAGCTTATAGTTCTTTGATTCAAAGGATTGTCCGGTGATTTCATCCAATCTTTTTTGAGAAGTTGTTTCAGTTGCGAAAGCCTTAGGTTAGGATTTTCACTCTTAAGTCGCGGAAGATTCAGTTCTTCGAATGCAGCGTAAGCGGCCTTAAGGCGTCTCTCGGGGTGTCGTTCAAAGTCATTCTCTTTTGTACTATTCATTAAAAAAATAAACATAAATATCAAAAATCACAATTAAATTGTTAAATGTTTTTGTAATTTAGTGTAAAATCTATAAATATATGAGAAAACTATTAATAGAAACTTTGAGTTTAGTTTAAAACAAATAAATAATTGGCAAACGATAGAGACCTGAGAACAGCGATAGCTTCCTCAATATTAGTGGCAATCTCTGTGTCCATTTGGAGACGATTTATATTTTCTTCAATTGGTTTTTCTTCGATTAAATCATTTTTGGGGGTTTGCTTCACTTCCGACTGTTTCTCAATGAAGTCTCTGATTTCAGCTCTGCTCACTTTCGCCGCCTTCTCTTCGGCCAACTTTTTCGACTTAAGAGAACTCATCTCTTCTTCATAAACAGCTTTGTTGACAGCCTTTCTGTCCGCTATTTCTTGTTTTTTCTTTTCTTTCTCTTCTTTTCTGTTTTGTTTTCTGACCACATGTTTGTCTTCGTCTTTCCATAACTCGTCTTCCTTTAGCTTCTGAGTCAATTCGAGTTTCGCCTGTTTTTGGGCCTCTTTTCGGGCTTTCGTTAATTTAAATCAATAATTATTATTGAAAATTGATGTAAGACGTAATCAAATGACAATACCTTTTGCTTCGACTGCTTTTGTATTTACGCCTAATTTTTTGGGCATTTTTTCGTTTACAATGTCTTTCAGTTTAATTATTAATTAATTTGTGATAAAAGTGTATTAATGTTTGCTTTAAAACTATTTAAATGACAATTAAAATAAAATATAATTATTATTGATATTAGAAAACAGCTGATGAGTGACAGCAAAGGAGGGGTTTGTTTGAGATGAGAACCAATTGTGTGAAAGACTGACCAATAGTGAGAAGAGAAAGAGTTTGTATTTTCGCCAATCATTGCAATGAACTTTAGTTTCGAAACAAACTCTCAAATCTGTACACTTTTAGTCTTTATATTGATATAAAACTATTGAATCTTATTATTATTGGCAGTGATTTGTGTTAAAGACTGTAAAGTAAGCCAACACTCAATTCAATAATGGACTGAAAGTCTCGTCATTTACAGTCATTTAAAGTTAGTCTTCAATAAGATTTAGTGCAAAACGAAGACTATTTACAAAATAATGCATTTCTTATAATTGTAACGATTTTACAACAATAGAGTCTTCGCATGACTTTAATTACTATTATTACTAATATATTGACCAATACTTCGATCAAATCAAACATTTATAACAATTTAATCAAAATATAACTGATATTTGAGTTATTTTTTAATTTCTATTATTAATTAAATCTCACTTTTATTGACCATTAAATGATTTAATTTGAAAAATCAGTTAAGAATTAAATGTAATTATTTATATATTAATTGATTTAACATTAATTGTTTGCATACATTGTATTGATATTTGTATTGATATTTATATTACTAGTATTGGTATTAATATTAAATGTAATGATATGTCAACCGAACAAATGAATCGAATCTATGAGTCCTTGAAAATGAGTGACGAGAACGACATCAAAATGAAAGCCAGCAATCAATTGGTGAGCAATAGAGTCAACGGCAAGTCATTACAAAACGAGAGACGTGTTTTGGCACCAATTGATACGAAGTCCACAAACATAATCACTGGTAATAATCATAATAAGAAGTACTCTCGCGATAACAATAACCAGAAGTTGCGGTCAATTGTCTCAAATCAAGAAACGTTCAAATCAAGTAAAACTAATTTCGGGCCAAACAATGGACAAAAATCATCTGATTTTACCATATTTTGCGATGAATCAGATAATGAAAGCAATGCTAACATTAGTATGATTTGCGATGAGATTAAGGCTCAAGAAAAGAAGGAACAGATCGAGTCTTGTCAACAAACAGACCATTTATTTGCTTTGAATTCACTCGCTATTGAAGAGCAAATCAATCCGCAGCAGACTTCCGATCAAGACATCAGATGTGAGGAATCCTTTATGTTTGAGACCGACGAAGAAGAAGAAGACGAACAGATCGAAGACGATTCCATTTCTGAACGTACGTCTGAAGTTTCGCGTAGTTTCGAAGCCACAGCTCTGTCCCGATGTCGAGAGTATGCCAATGATGTTCACAAATACTTACTTTTTTATGAAAGGAAGGGAATGCCCGACCCTTTCTATATCGGAAAACAGCCAGAAATTAATGCCAAAATGAGAAGCATTTTAATCGATTGGATGGTGGAAGTGACCGAAGAGTACAAACTACTCGATGAAACCCTGTTCTTAGCCGTCAATTATATCGATAGGTTTTCAAAACTATCTTTTGTAAACTTTTATCGTTTTGACTCACTCTGACTTTTTTTTAGATTCCTTTCACTTATGTCAGTCTCTCGACAGAGTTTTCAATTACTCGGTGAGAACACGTGTTTTACATTACATTATTATTATTATTAATGTTAACAATTTATGTTAATTTATTATTTGCATCAATTAAGGAACTGCTGCCCTATTCATTGCGTCCAAATATGAAGAGATATATCCTCCAGATTTGGGCGAATTCGTGTACATTACTGACGATTCCTATTCAAAGCATCAGATCTTGAATATGGAAAAACTTATCCTAAAGGTAGTGCTTTATTTATGATATAATTTTAGGTTCTTTTTTCACGTGTCAGTTCAGAAATTTATCGTTTGTTTTCATTTAATTTTAACAAGTTTTTTACTATTCTAGGCTTTATCGTCAAAGATGGGACCCGTTGTTGAAACTCGCGCTTAACCTCAATAGTACGTGAAGTACAGGAACACAACGTTATAATGACTAATAATTGTCTATTTAGTTGATTGTTTTATATTTTTTAAAATTTGTTTTATTATATAAATAGTTTTGCATTATTTTTAAGTAAGAGTTAGTCAGTGATGCACTTATTCTATATTAGAATAAAGCAATTAATTAATTATTAAAAATGCGCTCCTGTATCAGACTTCATACTCAGAACAGCGCCAGTTTCAACTTTGGGTCTCATCTTTCACTTTAAAGCTATTCCTAAAGTAAGTCTAATTCACTCATATTTTCATTATTGTTGACTTGAGTTTTATCTTATTTTAAATAATGTGGAGTTGAAGTAGACTTTAGCGTAACATAAGTTTGTTATTTAAGAAGTTTATTATTTGTTTTTAATTCATTTTTTTTATTCATATACCTGTAGATTACTCTCATTTCCTTTTTGACCTTTTATTCGGTTCTTAAAAGCAATCATTTTATATCCACATAAATGCAATCAATTTGTTTTATTTCTCAAAGCTTGTAAAATGAGATGAATTGAATGCAACAAAATCTTGTAGTTTTTAATATTTTGATAACAATCGTAACATTGGATTATAAACTATAAGTTTATAACTTTCACGTAAAGGCTTAAGTTACTTCTGTGCTATTTAAAGCGCAGCCAATATTACCTATATTTGAGTTTAATTAAGTCATATTTTATACTGAAAGAGTTTTTTTTTAATCAAAAGGCTTTGCAATTCGATGTTTCTTCGCCAACAATTCATTACTTCATTGAAAAGTTTGCCTCAGATTTAGCTTTGAATACGAATGTTAAACATCTCGCAAAGGTATCATTATTTGGTTATTAGTTATTGTATTATAGTCTAAGTCTAATGCACTGTATATATAATTAAATATACTTTGATTTTAGTATCTGTGCTGTTTAACACTTCTCGAAAGTGAGCCATTCTTGCAATACTATCCGAGTGAAATAGCCATCTGTTCCATCATCCTTTCAGCTCATACCTTAGGCTTTGGCGAACAAGTTACGGACCAATTTATTCAGAACTCAGTCTCATTCGAAAGTGAACAAAATAGCGGCGATATTAAGAATTTTATGGCCGAACGTCAGGCTTGCATTGAAGCTCTTCATAAAATGCAACACTTCGCGCACAAACATCCACAACAAGCTATTCGACAAAGATATGCATCTGATAAGTGAGTCATAAATTGTAGACAATGTACACCCACATAATGAGCCAAATTTAATAATTTTATCTATTCAGGTACTATCACGTCTCTATGGTGGAGGCCTTACCCGTTTTGCCACAAATCTAATTAATTTTCAAATATATACTCATTTTATTAACTCAGAAATTTTACATTTTTAACTGGCATTTAATCATTGCATTTGAAGTTCATTAATCACATTTATAATGAACAAAACGCATGATTTTTTATATAAGACATATTCCATTATGAACTTTTAATAAAGTGAAGTAACTTTTATTTCTTCAAATACTTAAACCCAAGCGCTGGCTTTTATGTTAAAGATATTCAATTTATGTGTTTTATATTTTTTTCAGCCATTTTCTCTAAATTTCTGTAATTTTTCAATAAAATTCATGTTAAAATATGTGTAAATTTGTGAAAACTGTAAAAATACCAAAAAAATATAAATTTTATCTTCTTTTCTAAGTCAAACTTTTAGCGTTTTCTAGACTTTCAGAAATTATGTAAATTATGGCTCTCATGGCTGCAAATGTTGTTTCTTATTGAAAGGCTCTTTGTTCGTATTGAGGATCAAAACGACTATTATTTTGATATCAATATAAAAGTGAAATATTATTTATTGAACAAGTGATGGGACTTATAATCTCGTCTCTCAATCAACTGTTCGGCAAAAGACAAGTCCGCATATTAATGGTCGGCCTCGACGGGGCCAGAAAGACAACAAATCTCTATAAACTAAAGTGTTTGGGTTAAATCGTGACCACTATTCCTAACATTGGTTTGTATATAGTTTTTATTACTAATTATGTATTTATTTAATTAATGGTAGGCTTTAATATGGAGACCAAAAAGTATAAGAACAAAGTTTCACGAATTGGGAAGTCGTTGGTTAGGACAAAGATGAGAACTCTTTGCAGCATTATTTCCAAAAGACTCGGGGATTAATATTTGTTATCTCAAGCAATGATAGGAACGCACTGTTCATCTTTACATTATTTTTACACTATTAATAAAAACATTTTATTCGTTTAAATTTAGGCGCTTTTTAATTTCAAATTTTAGATTTTATGGAAAATTAATGTTAAAAATTATTCAAAATTAGTCAGAAAAAGTTGATATATTTTATGTTTAATTATTCGCATATTTTTCACATATTTTTAAAACATGTTTTTAACATAAAAACCAGTGCTTCGCAAGTTTGCGAAGTTTTTAAAATTGTCACTTTTTGGTCCATTTACTTAAAATTTATTATTTATAAAGATATTAAATCGTTTTTGAATACATTTAAGCGCAAAAACTATTTACAATAGCTTTTAAGTATTAAAGTATTTAAGCATTTAATTTAGTTTTCTTTCCATTTCTTTATCATATTTATGGCTATATTCAGATCTCTTTCTATCATAATATTTGCTATCATTTGAATGACTTCTGTTCGATGAAAACCTATCACTTTTACTATGTTTAAAGGGCTTAGAATTCTCTCTTTTCTTCTCTTTATTTTTGCTTCTTTTGGAGCGAGAATGAGATGAAGACTCAGAAGAAATGGAATCACTTGACTGATGTCTCTTATGTTTTCTCTTAGTTTTGCGTTCACTTTTGCGTTCACTTTTAATATTAATGTTGATGTCAAGCGTTTGTTTGTTATTGGAAGGAGAGGTGTATTTGGGAGCACATCCCTCTGCGTACAGCTGTCTTGTTATGGCGTCTGTGTCTTCATGTTCTTTAGGTATTCGATAATTGGAAACGTGATCGCAACGAATGGTTCGGTTCAATAGTTTAATACCATTAAAGTTATCGACCGCTAAGACTGTGCTTCTCTGGTCTTCGTAGCAGAGAAAGCAATAGCCCTTCGATTTACCTGTTTTTTGGTCTCTAATGAGGTTTATGTTCACCACTTCTCCGTATTGTGAGAACACAGTTATGACATCGCCTTCACTCATATCATAATTAAGACCTCCGATGAAAACCCACGCGCTCTCGCGATACATGTTATGCCATGAGTTCTTTGAATCGATTCCCAGTTGGAGTTCTCGTTCATTCAGTTTTGTTATGTTTCGAACATTCCTTTCAAATAAATTAACATTTTTTCAAACTTTTCAAAACATAAATAACTTTTGATTAAATGCTAAATCAATTAATACTTACGTTAAGGGATTCATTGTTTGTGTGTATTATAAATATTTTGCTTTTTGTTATTCAAAATTTAGAAATATATTAATTTATATTTAGTTTTAAACCTTTTAAACAATGCAAAGACCGAACGAAAGTACATAACTATAAACTATATAATAAACCATTTTTAATATAATACAGTATTAATACGATTTTTGTGAGGTTTTGTTAAAAATCAAAACATTTCAATCAAACTCAAGCTCTAAACATTGTACAGACCGTACAGACTAGAGGTGAATATATTATCAAACCTCAGACCCAAACCGCCACAAATTATAGTTAAAAAGTTTTATTTACTAAACTTTTAGTAAAACATTCTATGAATCACATAAAATATAACTCTTAAATGATTAACAGTTTATCGACTTTTACTCGATCGTAAACTTTTTTATGAGTAATAATTATTGTTAAATATGCAGAATTGAAACGCGTTTCATTCAGTAAATTAACTGAACAGAAACTGAGTCAATCGCATTGAATGATCCATTGGTGAAATTCTTGGCAAAAAATTCATAAAATTCATATATCTAAAGAATTTAGGTTTTAATTAAAATAATAACGTAAAGCATCTCTTTCTGTTCAACAGAGAGTATTCAACAGAAAAAAACGTTCTCACGAGCCAACTCCCTAATGAGAGGAGATCTCACTGAAGCCTATGTTGAAAACCAGTGAGATTTTTACAGGAATTTCTCTTACAATATCTGCGGGCGAACGCATTGGGCCACAGGTTGTTAAAAAACTGAATATTTGGCCAACATATAGCACAGAAAACAGCGGCGCCTGAGGTTCGAACTCACGACCCTTCGAAACAATATATAGATAATTATTTAAATCTGAAATCAAATTCAAGTGGACGCTAATTATACTTTGTATTTCATTATTTTCAACATTTTATAGGAATATGAATTAATTTTTATCAATACTTTGATAAAAAATCAGTTTTGTTTTGTAGAAAATAATTCTTTTTAATCATTTGGTACACATTTTTGGGGCAAACATTTGTGACCTTCAGCCCAACCCGAAAACCCCTCAGTGTTTGAGTTGAGATGAAAACCGAATGCAAGCGTTTTTGTGTTAAATGATAGACATTTGTAGTAATAGTGTTCACATCTCTATTAACATGTGAGGAATGTATGGAATTTCATAAATGGAGTGTCAATGGAGTCAATGGAGTGTCAATTGACTCAATTATTTACTCATTTTATTATTTGTTTATTTAATTCTTTAATTTTCATTTTTTAATATAAATAATTGACAAATAATTAAATTAAATCGAAAATTATTTGAAATATAGAAAAGTTTGTGAAATATTAGGAAAAAATAATAAATAAATAAATAATAGATATTATGGTGAAAAGGGTTGGACTGAAGTCTGTTTTACGCAATTTTCTCAATCATTTCGAAACACTTGAATCGCGTCATAAATGCTGTCTTTCAAGTCATTCAAACGATGATTCAATAGATCTCTATATCAGAGAATTTCAATCTCTCAAAGAGTTGACGGAATCGCTGAAAACAGATCCCAACTGTGGTTCAAAAGAAGGAGAAAATGATGTCAACAAAAGAAAAAACAGATATAAAGATATTCTTCCCTGTAATTAATGATTGATTGATATGTTTTTGATTATATAATAATTGTTTGTATTGTTTGTATGTAAATGAAGACGATCACAGCCGAGTCATTCTGTCTGAATATCCTGGAGTTCCGGGAAGTGATTACATGAACGCCAATTACGTGAAGGGCTCTTCTGGCTGTTCACGAGCTTATATCGCAAGTCAGGGCCCACTGCCTAACACAGTGGTCGACTTCTGGAGAATGATTTGGGAGTCAGACGTGACAGTCATTGTGATGGCGTGTAATGAGAGAGAGGCCGGAAAATACAAATGCGAGTCGTATTGGCCTCAAGAGAGTGATGAGAAGCAACAGTACGGCAACATTACTGGTATTGCCTTTATTTGCCTTCTTCTCGATCTATTTGTTCTCTATTTCACATTTGACTCTATTTTACAATTGTATTAACAGTTGAATTAGTGAAGTGGCGTCAGGTCTGTCCTGATTTTCTGGTCCGCACTTTAAAAGTGACCGCAGACTCGACAGAGCGCACAGTTTGTCAGTTCCATTACCAGACGTGGCCCGACCACGGAGTGCCCACTTCTGTACACCCTATTTTAGAGTTAGTTCGACTCATGCGTGACGTACAGGCATCTGAAGCCCGACCAATACTTATTCATTGTAGCGCTGGTTGTGGTAGAACTGGAACTATTTGTTGTATTGATTATGTTTGGGCTCTATTAAGAACAGGAAAATTGAAAGAAGGTTCAGATTAATAACAATATATACAGTATATAAGTATATATAGAATTTTGGATTTACATATATTTTGTTTTTTATTAGATTTTAGTTTATTTTTTATAATAAAAGAAATGAGAAAACAAAGGATAGCAATGGTTCAGACAGTGGAACAATATATGCTTTGCTATAAAGCGGTGGCCACTCTTTTTGAACAGCAATTGAAAATGATTGACGCACACACTTATGAAAACATTGACGGCGACGGAGAGCCTATCATGAGAATAGAGCTTATGGAAGATGTGACTCAACTCAATGCTAATAATAATCGAGATAGTAATGAAAGCGTTGACAAAAATGATAAGAATAGAAATAACACTATTCTATGCTCTGCTCAAAACAGTTCACTAAATAACAAACTGAGCTCTGAATCTATAGGAACACCAAATTCTAATGTTTCTGTAAATCATTGCGAAGAAGTGAGACACGAAAGACTCATCGGAAAGGCCACTGTCATTAGGCGTCCCAGTATTGCAAAACTAAAGGCTATATTTGAAAATCAAGGTTCGAACGCATCAGAACCACCATTAATGAGGTCGCGATCGACCAATAATTGTATTCAAAGAAGTTTAAGTATTAAAGAAAATGCCAGAAATTCGAGATCTCTTATTGAGGCCAATCATCAAGAATTTACAGCTAATGATTCCAGAGGTGAACAACTTTTAGCGAATTGCGATCGAATGCTTCAAACAGATTATTACGGACAACAACTCGAACAGCAAAGTTTTAGTCCTCAAATGGAAGGACACTCTGACCAAAACCAAGACCAACAACCCATATATGTTGACTATAATTCATTAGCGCCTAAATCGGACCATTCGATTGACTCTCAATCAAATGCAAGTCAATTAATGCAAAGCCCATTCAATTTACAAATTTGTCACTCATCACAATTGATTGACCAAAAGCTATATAATCATAATCACCAGCAATTACAACATCAGATACGACAACATATTCATCAACATCAACAACAACTTCAAACTCAACAAATGCATCAACAAATGCCTTCAAACTCTCTACGAATTCAAGCGCAAAGTCAATCTTTAATTCATTCACAACTTGAAGCACTGCCGCCCCCAAAGCCCCCCCGAACATATCAGCACATAGTAGACGAAGCATTTAATTCAGTGCCAAACCCTTCTGAGGGAAGACTCATTGTTTCGGTGGCTTTACCGAGACGTCAGAGTGAAGTGAATCCAAATATTCATAACAACCATTACGAGCCTTTGGGTCAAAGAAGATGTAATATATCTTCTCCTAATCTAGTGTCTGATTCAGTATTAGTTAATAATAACAATAATATTGAAAGTTTTAGTAATAATTACATGAATACTAACAATACCGCGAAAGTTATTAATATGTCGAACACAAACATTTATGATTCAGTTTTGCCAAAGTATAGAACACAAGGACTTGAACCTAATGGAGGCCCTTTTCAGAGCACTCATAATCACAATAACTTCTCTCAATCTTATTATGATATTATGAAATTGAGAAATACAGGTCTCAACTCTACTCTGCCTTATTATGACTCCATTTACGGGAGAAGAGGTTTTATGACAGTTCCTAATTTGCGTCACATTCAAGGCCCAGCTGTCAGTCAAGTCCAATGCTCTTATCCTCAGTTCAAACCTAACTTCGAAAATATCTATTCAAACAATAATTCAAATACAAATAATATTAGTGTTAATAATAATAGTAATAGTAATGTGAATAGAAGTGCAAAAGCAAACACTGAACGGATTGCTGCAAATTTTGTAAGAAATGTCGACAAACCCACTGACAATTCAAAAACTTCTGAACAAAATAAAAGTAATATAGAGAAGAAAGAGCGCAACACAAACACTGCAAACAATACATCAAATGCCAAAACAAGTATTCAAAAGAACGAATTGACTAAAAATGGTAATTCTGGCTGTGCTGCTAATTCACAATCGCTTTCACAGCAAGAATTAAATTCTGGAACTTTTTCTAAGTTTACAAATGCTTTCAAAGGTTTCCGAATCAAATCAACAAAAGCCAAAAACAAAACTAGTTCTCATACCAATAGTTCGTCTTCTAATAATGTTAATGGTATTTATTTAAATATTATTTTAAATTTGATTGATTCTAAATTTTGTTAAACTTTTTCGTTTAGGAACAGCTATTGCACGGCCGCCTCATTCTCATCGCTTTTCTCCTCCAACTCAATGGACTCAAGTATAATGAGTATAATAACAGACAGACAACAGATATTTTTACTGTATTTTTATATTTAACATTTTATTACTAATAATCTTCTTAAGAGTTTACACATATTTTTAAAATCTTAATCAATTCTAAAATCCTATGAAATTGTGAAACATTAATGACTACTTTTTTAATATATTTTTATCAATAATATAATAATTAAAAGCTATAAATTGTAATATAATTTAATATTGAAATTAATTTAGAATAGATTTATAACATTTTCAATTAAATCGACATTAAATGTAAATAAAGTTTTTTTAAGTTTCTATAATTTCGATTTCAAGACAATGTATTTTTTTTAACCAAATCATCAGATAATTAAATCTTTTGAGAATTGACTCAAATGTTTATTCCGTTGTATTTATTAATCAATTGTCTCTCAATTTCAAATATAAACACATTGAATATTTGAGATTTTGGTGAATCGGTCGTTTTTCTATAATTTTATTAGACTTTTTATGAGATAGAGACCTAAACCTTTCAAGTTTTTCGATTTTAGCATTTCTATCACTTCTGGCACATCAAAAATTTCTTAAATTAAATTTTTCAAAAATTAGAAAAAGAATTTTAAGTTTAATAGAGGATTAATCAAAATTATCTTTAAATGTAACCCAATTTTTTGTATGCAATTTTTAACCAATAGACAGATATTAGCAAAATTCGATTTTAGCAAAGAAAAGTCTGTCCATTACGGGTCAGACTGGATAATCAAAATTCATGTAAACAAGACTTTACACCTCATCTATAATTAAATCAACTCAATAGCAAAATATAAGCTAATAGTTAAAGAATCCAGAATAGCGACAAAAAACTGACAAAATTAGAAGGGATTTGGTATTTAAAATAGGGACACAAATAGGGAAAATTTGTTTTATCGGTAGGAATAGACTAAGTTTCTAAATTTATGTTCCACCACAACAGAAAAGAGTGGCGAATCGGATGCTTTTAGGCGTCTTCAGAACTGAATTCATGAAAATTTTTATTTTTCACTTAAAAATTTCCAACTTTTTTTCATACATTATAATTTAGTTTTTATGCAATGAAGCAGCAAATTATGGATTCAAACGTCATAACAGGGGAAATAGGGCTAAAATTTGAAAGTAGAGACTTTTAAAATCATTATTTCAGAAAATTAAAAAATACCCAAAAATTTATTAAATAAGAATAAATAATTTCTAATAAATTAAATTTTCTTAATATTCTTTAAAAATTTACTTAAATAAAGTGACTTTTGATCGAAATCTCACGCAAGAGATCCAAACTGATATGAGTTGAGGTAAGTCTGCAAATAAAGTGTCCCATTATTTTATTTTAGTTGACGAACCACTCATTACTATCAAAGAGGATTTCCTCTTTAATTTCTATAGGGTTTAAAACTTCATTTTGTGTACTTTTAAATAATTTAAGAGTTATTTTAATGATCAAACTTTTTATACTTATTAAACATAAAGTATTTAAATAATTTTAGATACTTTTTGCATGAGCTCAAAGCTCATGAGCTAAGGCTCATAAAAGTTCATCACCAGTTCATTACTACTCAAGAATATCAACACAAAACTGAGAGTCATTTAAATGGTTTCAAAGTTAACGTCAGGTCAGTGACAATCAAAGCCACTCAATGAAGACCTCATTTGGCAGACTGTAAAGTGTTAACTAAAAAGTAAAACAAAAAACTTACAGTAATATAATTTGACATAATTTAATAAAACTTTTAAACTAATACTTATCCGATACTTAAGTTTATTATAAGTTTATTTTATTTTATTCTAACTACATATGGAATACATTTATAATTTCGCGCTTTTTATGTGATTTGATTAAAATTTTTGTGAAATCTAATGCTTTGAAAAGTTTATCTTTAATAAAAATTTGGGCCTTTTTTAGAACGCAATCTAAATATAAGTTATTAATATGTGTTAGACTTTAAAAATGGTATATATTTTGATTTGAGTTAAGCTTTTCTCACATATAATAGATTGGAGTGAAATCTGTCTTTCAATAGAAGTGAATAGAAGTGAATCAGCACTTATTGACTGAACTCTACATTGACTTCAATTGAAAACTAAACATAAACTCAAACAAAGTTTATTTAATAAATCATTAATTAAATTAAATAAAAGTCGATTTAATAATAATTATTATTAAGAGTGAAGTAAAGTTTGGAAAGTAATAAATTTGGAACAAAATCAGCGAAAATGAAAGAAAAGAAATTAAACGAAAGCAAAGCCGACAAAGAGGTGACGGAAAAGAAGAGCCAAAACGCCAATAAAAAGCAATTAATGGAAGACAAAGAGCAAGAACTGAGTGAAGAAGACAAGCTATTGCAGGAAGAGTTGCAAATGTTAGTGCAGAGACTCACAGAACAGAACACCTCTCTATATATGCCAGCGTTGGAGTCATTGCGGACGCAGATCAAGAGCGCCACCACTTCCATGACATCAGTGCCCAAACCACTCAAGTTCTTGAGACCTCATTACGAGACACTCAAACAGCTGTACGATAGTATGCCTACGGATGAGACCAAACGATTCATGGCTGACATCATCTCCATTATGGCGATGACTATCACGAGCGGTGATTCCGTGGGCACGAGTGGTGACGCTCTTAAGTATAGACTCTTAGGAAGTCACGAGAGCATAGGTGAGTGGGGTCACGAATATGTACGACACCTCTCGGGAGAGGTGGTCACCGAATGGCAGTCGGAGGGCATTACCGAAGACAGAAAACAGAGTCTTTTGGGTTTAGTTCTGGAGATAATACCGTATAATATGTTACACAACGCCGAGGCCGAGGCCACTGATCTTTTGATGGAAGTGGAAAGACTGGACTTATTGGAGAACTACATCGATAACGAAGACTTGTGTCAAAAGGTGTGTCTGTATCTGACGAGTTGTGTCCCTTTCGTTCCCGATCCAGAAAACACTAATTTATTGAAAACAGCGCTCAATATATTCATTAAGTTCAACAAATATACGGAAGCATTACGTCTTGCGATGCAATTGCAAGACTTGGATCAGATCAGACACATTATGAAGCGATGCACAGATCCTGCCATTCAAAAGCAGATGTCATACATGATTGGAAGGCAACAGATATTCCTTATGGATGACATCGATAATGCAGACCTATTGGAAATCATTTCTAACACACAACTAAACACTCATTTTCTACAACTCGGTCGAGAACTTGATATAATGGAACCCAAAACTCCGGACGATATCTACAAAACCCATTTGGAGAATCCGAGTCGGCCTCCATTCGGCGCGAGTGGTAATGTCGACTCCGCCAGAGCTAATTTGGCCTCTTCTTTCGTGAACGGCTTCGTGAACGCGGCGTTCGGTAAAGACAAGATTCTGTTGTGCGAAGACGGGAACAAATGGCTCTATAAGAACAAAGATCACGGAATGCTGAGCGCAACCGCTTCTTTAGGTCTAATACTGTTATGGGATGTGGACGGAGGTCTCGCACAAATCGATAAATATCTGTATTCGAGTGAAGATAACATAAAAGCCGGTGCTTTGCTCGCGTGTGGTATTGTTAACTGTGGCGTTCGTAATGACTGCGACCCAGCGCTCGCTTTACTGGTCGATTACGTGACCAATAATTCGATGCAAATGAGAATCGGAGCCATCATTGGCTTAGGACTGGCGTACGCGGGCTCTAATCGTAATGACGTTCTCTCTGTTCTTCTGCCCGTTTTGTCAGACAGCAAGTCAACTGTAGAAGTGATTGGAGTGACAGCTCTTTCGTGTGGTTTAATAGCTGTCGGCTCAGGCAATGGTGACGTGACCTCAAGCATAATGCAAGTCCTAATCGAAAAGCCTGATCTCGAAGTTAAAGACAATTTCGCGCGATTTCTTCCATTAGCACTTGGACTGTGCTATTTGGGCAAACAGGAGAGCTCTGACGCCATTCAAGCGGCGCTTGAAGTCATACAAAACGCTTCTTTCAAAGCCTTGTCCACAACTTTAGTCGACATCTGCGCATACGCTGCGACCGGAAATGTCCTCAAAATTCAGAATTTACTTCACATTTGTTCTGAAAAAACTGAAAAAGAAGCCGAAGAACCGACCGGAACAGGTTCAGCATCAGGTTCGTCATCATCTAAGAAGACGAGTCCCACTGTTACCAAAACGGAAAACCCTGAGTCTTCATGGCAACAGGCAGTGGCCACTGTCGGCATCGGATTACTAGCAATGGCTGAAGATATAAGTTGTGAAATGGCTTTTCGTACTTTTGGTCATTTGTTACGATACGGCGAACCTATGATTAAGAGAGCGGTTCCGCTCGCTTTAGCCATGATTTCCATTTCAAATCCAAAGCTAAATATTTTGGAGACATTGAGTAAATTCAGTCACGACGCGGACACTGACGTGGCCTGTAATGCAATATTTGCAATGGGACTGATCGGCGCCGGAACTAACAATGCGAGATTGGCCACAATGTTGAGACAGTTGGCTCAATATCACGCCAAAGAGCAGAACTGCCTCTTTATGGTTCGTATAGCGCAAGGACTGACACATCTCGGAAAAGGAACACTCACTTTGTCTCCATTTAATTCTGATCGACAACTCTTAATGCCGACCGCATTGGCTGGTATTCTGTCAACTGTTCTCAGTCTTTTAGATGTGAAGTCAACTATTCTAAAGTCTCATTACTTATTATACTATATCGTCACTGCTATTCAGCCGCGAATGTTGATTACATTCGATGAAGAACTCAATCCATTGCCAGTTCCTGTACGAGTGGGACAAGCAGTGGATGTAGTCGGACAGGCTGGAAAACCCAAAACTATTACAGGATTTCAAACGCATACAACACCTGTATTGTTAGCATTGGGCGAAAGGGCAGAACTCGCTACTGAAGAATACTTATCTTTAACACCAGTTCTCGAGGGGTTTGTTATATTACGTAAAAATCCAAACTATAAAGTTTGAGCTTTTATTATAATTGAAGCTATTTGTATATAAATTATTAATAATAACTGAGTTCTCGAACATTCACTACTTTTTATAATTTAAACCAACGGTTTTGTTCTGTATTCAGATATTGAATGGAATTTATAAGTTTTGATTGAAATAAAACTAATTATAAATAACAGAATCGATTCTTTAATTTAATAGTTATTTTGTTAAATTCTAAATATTAAACATTGAGTAACAATGAGAACTATTGGTACTGTATCTATAGCTTAATGGTATTAGTCTTTGTCGTCAATCATTTGTCAATTGAATTCATTCTGATTAACAAATATTTTATTTATCAAACATTAAGGCATAACACACACCACACACACAACTCACAAGTGAGAGGCTCTCCAAGAGATACGACTATTCAGCCGTCGTATCAGTTAAGAGTTTTAAAACTTTATCATAAATTATATTAATTTTATTACAATGTCTTAAAAGCCATAAAACAAATATTAATAAAAACTTTTAAAAAATTAATAATTAATATAAATACTTATGACTTATTATGCATTTGAGCAAAAGTTTTATTTGTAAAGTAATAATATTTTGTTCTCTTCTTTACTTACTATCAGTTTTGGTAATATTTATGTTCATTAACAATAAGAAATGCGATTCTTTTGAATCAACTGAAAGTTCTTCACAAACAATGAGAAATGAAAACATGATTACAATCATAATAATAGAGTTTGAAATGTTTGAACACCACTTAATAGATACTTTGAAATCTATTTGTAAGTTATCACTCATTCATAAGATATTAATAGTGAGCGAAACACTAATATACCCACCAATTGGTGACTCTTTGGACTCACTTTTGGACAAATGTATGATTCAAGTGATAAGAACTGGACCTCAAGTCAATCGTATGAGTAATGAATCGCGTGTCGAGACTTATATTGACACGGAATATGTTTTAATAATTCCTGATTCTGTTATAATTGATTCGCAGAATATTTTGTTTCATATCATTAATTCTTATAATAAACTGAATCAAAGATCGGCTCTAATTGTTAGCATTGGTTCAGATCATAACAGTATTAATACTAATAATTGCATAAAAATAGAGTTTGACATAAAGAGATGGACTTTAAGGTACAGAACAAGTGATACAAAAGATTCTTGTGATGCCTTTGATGGCAATGAATACGCGGTTTTTGTGCGAAAATCACATTTATTAGAATTGAACCGACCTTTTGTTCGACCATTTATTGAGTCGTTTTTCATTCAAAGCAAAATACATGACATTAGAGTTGAATTATTGTCTCACATAGTCTTAAATGTTGGTCAACCAAAACTTTATACCTCTAACGAACGCAACAAATGGAAGCATAAGATGTGGTCGGAAGAGCGCAGAAAAAGACTGTACGATATGTTCGGCATAAAAAAGGTGATTCACTCCAAAGGAGAGGTGGAGTGGTTCGGATGCAGCAAATCATCGAATCGTTGCTTTGGGACTGTTCTCAATGATATGCCGGACTATCTCTATAATAATCGATGGACTCCTGCCTGTTGTTTAGAAAATTTGGCCAAAACTGGAAGACATGTATTTGAAACTTTAGAAAAGTTAGGGGTCAGGTATTGGTTAGAGGGCGGCTCACTTTTGGGCGCTGCCAGAGATTCACAGATTATTCCCTGGGATTATGACATAGACATTGGTATTTATAGAGAAGATATAAAAAAGTGTCACTTTTTAACTCAAAACAAACCAATAATTGATGAAAAGGGCTTTGTTTGGGAGAAAGCAAGAGAAGGCGACTTTTTTAGAGTACAGTTCAGTTCAACAAATCATCTTCACGTCGATATATTTCCATTTTATTCACGTAACGGAACAATGACTAAAGACACGTGGTTTGAGTCTCATATTCAAGACAAGGAATTTCCCGAACACTTCTTGAAACCATTAACAAAGATTCGTTTTATCGAATGGGATGCTTTCGCACCCAATAGTATAGTAGAGTTCTTAGAGTTGAAGTTTGGTAAAAATGTAATAAATAATACCCAATACCCTCGACCAGATCTTTTAAAATTCTCGAATAAATGACATTTATTAAAAACATAATTACAATCATTTTAAAAGACAAATAATTCTTTCTTAATTGAAAACAATAGAAATGATTGATCTGCAAAACCCTCACCTATAAGTTTAAAACCTGTAGTTTCTTATTAATTGCGAAAATCAATATTATTTATACAATGACTTGACTTACTCTATAGTCTTAAAAGAGATAAAATAGTGAAATAATTAATTATTCTGTTTCGTACTTCTAATTCTTCCGATATGATGACTGGTTTCTCGGCCTTCTTTGCTATGAGAAGCAGTCTTTTTGTTGTGATCCTCTTCGTCATCACTGTTATGAGATGTCATACTAGAAACGGCACCTCTAGTACTGGTCGCTTGCATTAACTCCATGTCAGGACCGGTTCTATTTTCGTAGAGCAATATATTGAGCGTCTCCTCATATATTCTCGCCTCAGGAAATTCGACCTAATTTTAGATTATAATCAATATTTAAATTAAGAAAAACTTATCCTTTGATAACTCAAACCTTAGTATGTTTTTTATCAGTGGCGTAAACAATAGAAGTACAGCAAACTTCTGCCACTTTCTTGCCGTGACCTTAAATCAAAATAGTTTTCATGAGAAACTCAGACAATAGAAACTAAAATAATCAAAATGAATGAGTAATACCATAGAAACTCCAGCAACAGATCTCATTACTGCCGATCACGTCCTTAATGAAAAGGACGCGACCACTGAATCGAAGGGAGAGCTTATCAAAGAGTTCTAAATTCTTAAGTAGATTATCATCAGAAGTACTGGTATAGGAATACTTATTATTATGTCTATTAATCAATAACTTGACTATAGGTTTACTCGTAGTGTTGATCAGAACGGCCTCTTCTTTTGCTGATGTAATTAACTATAAATTATTGTAATTATTAATTAACTTTAAGTGTAAGTCAAGTAAAGCCAAACTTTCAATACGAACCGGAACTCTACAAATGGGTTCCGCAGAAGTCGGTTCCCGCCATCGCGACAGTGAGCTGTCACAGGCGTCGATCAACTCTTGGATTAAATAGTATTTCGCTTCAGACAACAGTTCCATAATATCTCTCTGAGATTCGGGCAATGAAACCGATCCGTCCCTTAAAAAGTTAAGAATTGTACCGAAATGTTTGCCACACCTGTCGATCAAAATCCAACCTTTTTTTGAAACATAAAAAGCCAATTATTAAATGAAAACAGATTTTATTGAATACCTTCTGAGTCAGTCAAGACTTCCATACGTCCACTAAACATCGCTCTAAGCATAGAGTCATTTTTGGTTAGGGTTCCGATTGTTGTGTAATGCTATCAATCAATATATTACACCTTTAAATACATTCATATATAAGATATGTAAACACTATTTTTAGACTCACAAGACTTCCGCCGACATTAAGCTTACAGTACTCGTTGTTCTGCAATATATTCATAAATAATATTAATATTTTATATTTAACAAAACATATGACAGAAGACATACTCCGCCAGATATGACAGTCTTGTGATCACTGATGCCGGACATGACCACACTTTTTGAGCCACACTTAGGGACAGACAGTTTTGCGTCTATTGTTTCCTAATATTTATCACTAATTTATTTGAATAAACGCTTAAATCAAAAAACACTTCAATTCTATTATTTTGTAATAATTATTAATATTATTAAAAAGTAAACAAAACTCTAATCAATAAAAATATGACAATAATTGAGTGCAATGTTATCAACACATAAAAGAGGCGGAGCTTTAAGTCTTTTAAATCGTAAACATTTTTGTTTTAATGTCTTTTAAGCGCCAAATATTTGAAAAATCATTTCATTTGAGACAAAAACAAATTAAAATTAAAATTATATTTATTTTAATTTCAGAAATAATAAAAATAGAGCCAAATGTGGACCAAATTTCATGAAAAACATTTCAATAATATATTGGAAAAAGTGATGCAAAACAAGAATCAAAGTAAGTGTCACTCAATTGCTATGTTTTTACACTGTTTTAAATGTTTTTAATGAACAAATTGTAATCAAATTTTAATTAATTTTTAATTAATTTAGTGTCGGATGAAGTGATCGGAGAGTGAGTTATATTAGAATTGAATTTACTTAACATTTAATAAAATGTATTAATCAAACACTGAATAGACTCTGCGCTCTGTTCGGCCACACTTTCAATGATTGCCTTCAATTGATTGACAACAAAAGCGTTTCACTGATCAAGAGTTCAAGTGATAGACAACTATTTCAAGTGGACTCTAATGACGGCCGAAATAAGACAGCTTTGCGTCACATCTGTCTCATTGACTCCAATTATTGCAATTGCTCTTCATTTAGATTTCGCGGTTTGTAATCATTTAGTAATGCATTGATTCCATTGAATCCATTGATTCTATTCATTCATATATTTATATACTCTATAATTGATTCGCAAACTAATCAAATGAATTGAGTTTTCACTTCTTTACACTTTAAAACTTAGACTACACTGACCTCAGACTGACTTATTGTTAAATATAATATCAATGTTTGTTAGGCATGAAAGAAGGGAAGATCTTTTGGTGCAAACACTTGTTCGCAGCAAAGCTTTCAAACGCTATGAATTGCTGTCAAATCATCCAAATAACTGACAAAGAAATGGAGAATATGTTCATTGAAAATATGTTCAATCATTAAACACTTGTTATATTCAAATGACAATTATATCGATTTCATTCACATTTCATTATACTGTATATAAAGTAAAATATGTGAATAAGTTTGTAATCATATTCATTACATAATCAACAAATATTTTAATAATAAAACTCATTTTAATAAAACTTTACATATAAAATGCCTTAAAAGCAACTCTATATTAGTTATAAATAAAATATATGACGAAAACATTTGAGCCAATACTGGGAAAGATCAATAAATTCGCTAAAATTAATATTTTAAGAAAATTATTAAATTTCATGGATTTATAGTAATAATTAGTTGACATAATTTTCACAACAGTAATAATAGATAATTAATTATACATAAAACTCGATTAAATTATGATTCGATAAAAATTTAAAATAATATGTATATTAAAGTTTTAAAGTATTGTCGGCTATAATAGACTGTCGTCCTGAGGCTTATCCTTTGGTTGGCCAACAGGTCCTCTTACTGGTTGTCTCTCTACAGCCGTTGCCCTTTCAGCTAAAAAGCGTTCGAATTCTGTGCCACCCGCTGTGGGCTCGTCTTTCAGCCATCGCTCCATTTCGTCAAAATCTTGTTCGCGTCCAACCTATTAAACAATTTTTTAATATTTATTGAAAACTTATGAAATGGCTATAAAATAGAATCCAAACCTGAATTTCTTTAATTGGCTTATCGTTAGGGACAAAAGCAACTGATGGAAGATCTGGTTGATTGGTATTTAAGTCATTGGTAGCACTGCTGTCTGCGTTGGAGGCAGAGCGCGACTGAGCAAATATGTCAAAGTCAAGATCACCTGAATTGCTCTCAACTGGTTTACCAGCGGTTGCGTTAATACCACTCATTTGAATGTTTGCCAAACGATTAGTCACTGTTAATGTTGGATCAGTTGAATCATCGGTAAAGTCTATAAGTGTCGGTTCATTTGCCTGTTGTTGTGTCTGTACTTGTGGTGCTTTTTGCTGTGTCTGTAGTTGTGGTGCTCTTTGCGGTGTCGGTAGTCCTTCATTCGATTTATTGTTTGGCTTATGTTTTTTGGAGTGTCGCTCATATCTCAGAAATAAGTTATTGAGTTCGTCGTTGACTCTCAAGAGCTCATTCGTCACCTCTTCGTTGGCAACCTTTTCGATGAGTTCAACAATTCTTGTTTGCATTGACTGACAAGTATTGTTCAAATCGCTTAATAGTTCCCAATCGTCGTTATGTTCTTTTCCAGGCGTCAACTCTGTAAGCATTTCGTTGAAGACTCGCATATTTGCCTGAACGACGTCCAGTTCACTCTTCAGTTTCGCGAGTTGTTCGGGACTTAAGTGCATTGGAGTCACGACCGGACGTCTTGACGTCGGGATTGCGGTCTTTGAATAAGATTGAAGGGAAGCCTGAGATGAGACCGCGTTGTTATGCGCTGTCATTGGAGCAGACGATGCCACTGCTTCTTGAGGTTGTGATGCAGGCGTTTTACTTCTTTGTGGCGTATGAATCAGTGCCAAAGCGTCCGCGTCAGGTGTGGGGAATTCAATGCCTTTGCTTTTCAATTCGTTATACACCTGAACAACTCCTTGTAATTCGCTTTGGCCTCGAAATGCTTGCGCCCAACTTTGGATTAGGCTTAACACCTATTCATATGAGAGTGAGGAGAGTCAGTCAGTTTAGTCATCAATTAATGCTCTTATTTATTGAATTACAGAAAAACTTGCTTTTTATACTAATAAAAGCTATAAATTAAATGTTAAGACAAGTTAAGGTCTTAATTAAAATGTTTAAAATGTTGACTTAATATAGACTAATAATGAAATCTTTGAAGGATTTAAATAAAAGTGAGTAATCAATGACTTCTATTTTCTGAATCAGTATTTATTTCACAAACAAATACATTTTAAATAAATCTAAACCTAAGTATAACTAAAAAATAGACTTTTTTAGACCATAAATTAGGCCCAAATAAGAGACAATTGAGAGCTATTGCATGTCTGTATGACATTAATACAAATAATGAGTGGTTTGTTATTTGGATTTATTTATAAAGAATTGATTAGTTATTACCTTTTCCTGGACTACAGCCGGCGGATCATTCTTTGGTCCAATTAATTTGACTAAATCTTGTACAAAATCTTTGTTCGTCACCAGTAAATGGAAACGTTTGCCACAATTCTTAACACATGCCTCTAAAACCTAAATTTTGTGTAATTCTCATATTATAGTACAATCAAAACGAGTCTAATTGAGACAATTACATGTTATTGTGTTCTCAATATTGTATTCAAAATTATTAGGATATGAAACCATATTTCTTCATCCGTAGCATTTTAATGACCTGCTATTCTAATTTTGCTGTTATTCTTAATGATCTTTATGTACTCAACTATACAATTAAATAAGTAAACAAATAAACATTTAGAGTCTTAAGATAGTTAAAGCCTTAATTCTTTTGATTAATTGGATCGAATACCAAGTCTAAGGTTTCGAGACAAGACGAGACGAGACTTATTAAACATTAAAAGAAAAGCTCAGAAGCTATGAGCATCAGTTTAAGTCTCTCTCACATAGATTTATGCTTGAGCTCAGATAAATAAAAAGTTTAGCCTATTCTCTACAACAAAGTTGTGACGAACCCCACAGAATCTCAACACCAATTTTTCTACATACCCTAATCTCGTGTAGATAAACCGCGGTTTATCTGAAGAAAAGTTAAAATCTTAAGAAAATAACGACTGAGGTTTATAGGATGGGGTTATTGTCACTGGTATTATTCGACTTATACGTAGGTGCGGTTTATCTACACGAAATTAGGGTAAAAAACAGCTAAAATTTGTTATTTAGCCTAAAAATACTAAATTATGAAAAATTTGATTTGAATGACAATAAAATCTCAAGAATTGTTTTTATGCTAATTAAGAAGATATTAAGCCTTAAGTTAATTCCATTTGAAATACTAGTAAAATATACCGGTAGTTAAATACTTAAATATGAGGCTTTAATTATAACTCTAATTTCATTTAACAAGCAATTTAGTAAACATAAAACTTATGATCATTAGTTATCTTTTGATTAATAAAAATGAAAACCCAGGAAAATCAGTCAAAATACAGGACGTTCAAGAACTCTCTTATTATGATTAAATTGAATCTTATCCTAAGTGTCTTCGACCCCCTGAAAATTATGTCCACAATGCATCGGGAAAATAGAATTTTTTTTATAATGAACCCTATGGGAGAAAATATCAATTTCAAAATTAATTTGGATAATTTCCCTGTTCAATAATAAAACCAATATGAGCTCAATCTCGTTTTTCGTTTAAAGCATATAACTTGTAGATTATTTTAAGATCTTAAGATTTTTCCTTAACCCCTATGGGGGCAGTCGTTTGAATAAAATGTCATATTATATAATTAACTTGGATACTTTCCGTTCAATAATGATACCAAATTGAACTCATTTTAACTAGCAGATTATTTTAAAATCTTAACATTATTGGCTCACCGATGGGGTCACTTGAATAATTTGGTCACATTATTTCTAATATTACTTCTTTATGTAAAATTTTTATGTAAAATATATTTTTCCTCCTAAATCAAAAAATTTCATGGTTTTTGAAAAGAAATTCAAGCGATCGCCCCCTTCCCCAAAGGATTGACTCGGATAATCTTCAATTTTATCATAATAAGAAAGTTCTTGAACATCCTGTATTTTTGACTGATTTTCCATGATCTCCTTTCTGCTCGTTATCGAACTAATCAGTCACAAAAGGCATGTAAAATCTATTTATTAATAAAACTTATGTCTAATAGTTTAAGAATAAATGCATTTTCAAAAAAATAAGTCATTTTTGAATAAAAGATATGGTTTTTAACTTTTGTTCGTTTATAGTTCAGGCTTTGGCCGGTCCCGACCGTTTCACTATAACGGGGATGAACTGTATTTTTCTATTTGTAGCAAAGCCTAATTTATATAAAACCTTTAGTTCTTGTGTCAGATGCAACAAATGCAGTGTGTTTTAAATATGAGTCGTCCAAAAAGCCAAATAATAGCATTATCTTATAGAGTGTCCTAAAAGTCCAGACATTATTTCACCAGAAAAGCAGAGAACACAGTGAAAGCGGTTTCAAATATATTTTATAATAGGAAAGAGTTCTTTATTACGAAAGCGTTTATCTCTGTTTTTTATTTAAAATAATTTAAAAGTAAAGCACTAGTGATGGACATTTTCGTGATATAAAGGGTCTGTAGGTGGTATTTTCTAAATTCTGAAAGTATAAAAGTGAAGCGACCCATTTTTGGTGAGCATAATAGGTGGGATCCTCGCTTTGTGACCGGTTATAATGTTCATTTGTGTGTCCGAACCATACCTGGACAAGTTTCGGATCTTGGGGGGGGGGGGGGGGATAGTTCATTACAAGATTTCTTGAAAAACCGAGGGGGAATCAAAAACTCATCTATAGGCAAATACGCAATTTTTTTCTCAAAATGCGTTTTCCCGTCAAAAAAAATTTTCGCGCCAAATTTTTTTTAATTTCTTCCTTTTTTTGGAAAATCATTTTAAAAAAATAGATTTTAATGTCACTGTTTGATGTATTAATGCATAGAGATAATCAATAGTCTCTTATAGGAATCTAAATTTTAATAAAATCTGAAATTTTAATCAAAATCAAAGGGGGGACCAAGGTACGGTTTTTTTACTTTCAAATTTTGTTGGGGGTCTACACCTTAGGCAAACCTATGCCTTGTCCGGGTATGGTTCAAACTAACTATATATTCCTAACATATTTTATCAGACAATACTGATGGGCAATAGTAGCCAAATGGCAGTATAGGATAAATGGTGTGCCGCCCGAGACCCAGAAGCCCAAAAAATAATATGTACGTATTTTTTCCTTTTACACCTACCCCTTTCTCGTACACTTCTATAGGCTTTAGTCTAACCCCTCCTCCCCATGTCTGCGCATATACTTTATGTATGAGCCCTTATGAACTTTATTCAAATAAGGTATAGTCAAAGCGTCAAAAGAAGTTATAATTTAAGTAAAGTTTGCGAAAACATGAACTTTATGTTAATCTCAATACAGGTATTAATCAATTGAATGCTTTGAAGAATAAATTTTCACTGGTTTTGAATCTGCAGCTAATACAGCACGCATTTGATTTACTGTTCAATTATTGATTTAAATAATTAAATATAAAACTATTGACATAACTATAGGTTTGTAACAAAAGCCATTTGTATTGACCACAAATAAGAAACACTGACTGACAATAACTAGTATTCAATAAATACCACTTGATTTCTATATAAAATAACAATAAAATACATTTCCATAATATATTGAATAAATAGAAATCTATGAGTAAATACATGTTTGTGTATATATCTTATTAGTCATTCTTATGTTGACGAAGAAATAGGTCTGCACTGTATGTGAGTTAATGTTTGTCTCTTAGAGATTATGTGTATGTTCTGTAAAATAATTATTAATGAAGACAAACAAAGATAACCCACCGTTAGAGTGAACATAACAACTGTGAAGTTTTTGCCTGCATTTTGCTGAAGACGTTTTTTGATGGCTCGGACGGCATCTCTTGGTCTAAAACAATGACAATTATATTATATTATTATTACATTCATTATATTGACGACAATTATAACTTATATTTAAGTCTGACTTATGTTACAGAATAGCAGTCATGCGATCATTGTTTGGGCGAAAAACATAATAGACATCAAATAAATAGATCTCTAATAAGTCTAATATTATATCAATAATAACAATAACATTAGTCATAAAGTGATTCAATTGATAATAAGTCTAATCAGAGATTAGTCATTGAATCGATAATTAATATATGTATGGAATGTATGTCTTGTATCAAACACAAGACATGACATGACATACCCCTCATCGGTATCATTAATAGCGTCACATATTTCCATATTTAGGGCCCAATTCTCTGAAGCAAGTGATGGATCCGTTGCCTGTTCTGTATTTGAGTTTTAAAAATTACAAAAAATATGAATATAAGTAATTATTTTAATAAATAATCTCATTTTATATCACTTCACATCACATAAGACAACAAATATTCACCAATTTTTTGTCCGACAGTTGTAGTGAAAGGATTGCCACTAAATCTTTGCAGAAGTTCAGCCATTTTTCGTTATTTTATTATTATTTCTATTAATTTCTGTTTCAATTTATATTTAAATAAATTAATTGAATACTTATTAAATGATTTGCTTTATTCAATCGATTGTAAACACAATTGAGTCAATGCTAATGTGTATGTGAATCACATAGGGATCGACTCTTCATCTCATAGTGAATACCGGCGTATTAACTAAACTTACTTTAAGTTTTATTTTAATTCTTCTTTAACAATAAATCTTAAATATATTCTTGTTTTATATAAATGTATATTAACTTTATTGAGTTCAAAGAATTGAGTCAAAAATTGGATTCTAATTATTTGAGAATATTTTTGGAATAATACTTATTTTCTTTTATTTATTACTTTTATCTTATATTAAATTGAATACAATTTAACTGAAATACAGTTATTCTGCACTGAAAATACTTACAAATTGACTGAAGTTTTTTACTTCCTTTTTATGTCTTAATTTGTAATTTTATTTTATTTTAATTTTCATTACTTAAGATAATAACACAAATGAAAAAAAGGTTTTCTTAAATTTGAACATTTATTAAATTTATGAAATTGAAGGCAAACCATTTATTTAGGCGTTAAAGACATCGAACCTTATCCTTGAAGATAACAGTGAAGCTAAAAAGTTATTATTATTACAGTATTAAGAAAAGATAAATTCAATCTAATATCAGGTTTAATAAAACCAATGCATAAAGATTTTAGTAATAGTTTGAGATAAAAAAAAGTTAAGAATTTGTCTGATATTTCGTTAATTTAGTATATAAAATATGAAAAAGAGCTAATTATAAGTGACAAACTATGAATACAAGCAATTACATGTTGTGTATGTCATCTACAATACAATAGCGAGTAGTAGCAGGTCTGACAAAAGATTCAAAAAAGCTTAATAGACATATTTTTGGAAATCATCAGACAAAAGAGAAGAGTCATACTTGCACTATCACATTCTCTGGTCATACTCAACAACGTCAACAAGTGTACCAAAAATAAGCAAAAATTATATCTAAAAGTTTGAGTGATTTCAATAAAGTTATTTTACGGAACAATTTAAATATAAATGGAAAAAATTTAGACTTTTTGAAAGTTAATTTTCAACATCACTTTTGTGTCCTACAAATAAGTGAATGAGTTCGGATCTGTTGTCAATTAAATTACTTGTAAATTATTATTTAAATTCAATTTTCGATTGATTTTATCGTTAAAGCTAACGTTTAGCAACTTTTGAGTAAAGCCCTGAGCACTAGATTTGATTCGGTTCATGAGAAAAAAAGTTAATCAAAATTTATATTAGTTTTTAAATTGATTTCAAATGTTAAAAGTTGATTGAAGAGAGAGATACGAATCTATATGTCATATACATCCCAATAAAATTAACAGAATAAATAAGACAAATCTCTAACTCAATCCACCCATTATTTGAAGACATTCTAGTAATGCATTTACGCGTGGGATTACATTAAACTAAAATACGCCCAGATTTTAATAATTGAGGATTTCATAAACACCTTCACGAGAGACAAACCAATTTCACTCCCATAAAAGTATTATAAGGTTCGGCCAATTGAAATTCGGTTTCATTTGACGCAAGTTTTTAGATTTTAGCTGAAAAGATCTCAAATCTTCATTTAACTAAGCTTTTGGGTTACACTCGTTTTCCACTATTTCACTGGTCTTTCTTAATTACAATTTTTGAAGTTTTCAAACTTTTTCTGAGAGATTAAATATTTTCAAATAACGGATCTATAATGCCATCCAAAGTAAGTGTTTTTATTATGTTATTAATTCAGTTTTTCATAATGTAATTGTAAGTTTAAATGTGAATAAATTTTAAATTTCATTTTAAAGTATAAGTTTTGAGAATTTTAACATAAAATTGTGCCAATTTTTGTTCGAATTAATTACCTATATCTTAATACTTATATGTCATAACAATTAATTAGATTTTAACATAATAAGTAAGACACGGCTGTACTGTACACAGCATTATTGTCAAAGGGGCCCAAACCTATCACAAGCATTTCGAGGCTTTTAAGTTCCGAAGTTATAAAAAAATGTCAGATTTTTTCTATTACGGGCGCCTTAACCACAAAATTTTTGGATACGGCACTGACTTTACAAAGTTAAATAAGAGATGTAGTTTTACTGTAGAATAGTTTTCTAGTCCTTTTAAAATCACTTTGCGTTACAGTAAAACCACTTTTACTAAAAACATTTATTAGTTTTTAATAATTGGTTTTAAAATAGTGATTTGAATCTATTGACGACTTTTTAAAATAAAATAATTAGTTTTGGATAATTTGGAATCAATGTTTTTAATGGCATATAAACACTGTAATACTTTTTAAAGTAGTGCTTAAGATTTGAAAAAATAATTGACTTGTAATCAAATAAAAGGCAGTCAAGAGTCTGAATATAATTCTATAAATGATGAGTTTAATGCTTATAATTAATGTTTAGTTGGATCACAACGGCTGTCATTTTCATGGAAATCATAATCATAGTCACGGAAGCAATTATTTACATCAACTTCAAGTGGCACCAACTAAGGTAAACTACTAATAAATTAATATAACTGTCGCATAAATTAACTTAATTTTAATTTTAATATTCTTCAAACTGACGATAGAGAAGAGGTCCGATCGGCGCCGAGTTTTCAAGTCCTGGACCAGCGATTGTATCGTTGCCGTCAACTTTTGGTAAATAAATGTTAAATATATGTCAATCTATGATATAGACAATACCGGTAATCGATTGGATTTAGAGAACCATTTCTATGTCAGTCTAACATTGACATAAAACTGAAAGTTATGAGTCAGACGTATGAGACTCGACTAGTTTCTGCTTTTGCTTCGCTATATCTTCTCCTTTTATGGAGAGTTGCAATACATTGAAGTTATATTAAATTAAAACACTTAAACCTGTTTTAGTTTCAAAGACCAAAGACCTCATTTTTTAGCATAGAATAAAGTATACATAATGTATAATTTAGCGGTTTATTATAACTTATATGGTTGTGATTACCTATATTTCAATACTAGTAAAGACCTTGTTTTTAAAGATGTTTTAAAGTTGAAAGAAAGGAAAGAAAAACCGGAAAAAGCTTTTATGTAGTCATTCACTTTAATCTACTCAATGAATTTTTAAATATCATTAATTAATGTGCGATAGAATTGCAAATGAATAGCAAATATTAATTACCAGTTTGAAACTCTAAATCAATTAGGTTTTATCGATTTTTATAATTAAATGCGATGCTGGCATATTACTCATAAATCTGAACCAGTCATCCATATTACGATTTTTGAATTTATTTTAGTTTTAGTTTAAGTTTTAAAAACTCAAATACTTTAAGTTAAAGTTTCAGTTTTAAAATTCAATATAAATTAAATAATTGCATACTTTAAGAAATGTTTATTAACATTGCTTCACAACTTATAAGTTTATTGCTATCTGATATTTACCATTAATTAATCCATAAAACGAAATTTTGATAAACCAGAAAATTTTTATTCGCTTAAAGCAGTTATTATTTTAAAAAAGCTCCAAATCTTATAAATCACTGCAATCAAAAGTAGATTTTAAAAACAAATATTTTAAGTTTTTCGTCATTAGTTTAGTTAAACTAGATTTGAGTTAACTAACTCTAACTAATTTGTATTGTTTTTAAAATATATATATTTCAAATTTTTACTTAAAAAGAGTTTAATAATTCGTAAATAGAAAGTTATTC
>JAUJYT010000060.1:0-35728 GCA_033996565.1 Nanhermannia nana
GAGAATCAATGTATTGACTCAAAACCGGCATTTCATAACAGTTGGGAATGTTGAGCAAAGTTTCGAATAGTGGTTCCCAAATGGCTGTCTGATGATAGCGCTTAAACTTTTCTATAATTTCCCATTTATTGGATTTATTTTTTCTTACTTTTATATACTCTCCAAACAGCATAACATGAATGCAATCCAAAACTCCGAACCAATCGGTCTATAAATTAAATAATATTCAGTTAATAAATGTTGAATGAGTTTAGTATTTGATTAGTTAATTACCTGATAAGTCCATGGCTTTGAGTCCAACATTTCGCAACATTGAGATCCTTTTGTTTGAACACTTAAATTAAAAGTTGTGCCTTCGGGTAGACTTTGCATATCTATAGAACGGCCAAAATCTATCACTTTTAGCGAAGTTGTTCTTTTCAACACATTATTCACATCTTCTCTCATAGGACTAAAAAATTAAATTATAGAAAAAGTTAAGAGTTATATAAAGGAATAATCAAAATAATGGTGTAATGATTGCATACAAGTTCAATATGAGGACATTGTCAGGCTTGAGATCAGCGTGAATTATATGGCATTTGTGTATCTGTTGTATTATTTGTATCAATTCAAGCGAATAATAAGCCACTAATGATTTAGGGAAAGCTTTATCTTGTGATTTGCATATATTAATCACATTAATGAGAGTCCCGTACGGAACCAATTCATCGACGAGAATACTGCCGTCTTTGAACATAACCGATGGATTCGCTGACATTACGGATAATTCCTTAATAATTTCAAACAAAATTGTAATAAAAATAAAATATAAAATAATATATTATAAGTTAGTTTGACTCACAATATCAGGCGAGAGCTTAGATCGCGTCAGTCTTTTATGCAGTTCATCGCAAATGTAAAATTCCCACTGATTTAAAGGTTTAGAGACTTTTAAAGCGAACCATTTTTGTGAAACAATTTTACTCAAACCGCTAGAATTGGTTGAGTCTTCGGTGTCGTATGAATCTGAAGTGTCGTCGATCTGCGCCGCATACACGTGAGCGTAAGCTCCGGTGGCAACTAAACGATCGATTAAATAGCGATCATTTCCTAATTTAAGAACAGTCTCTCTTTGCTTAATCTTTGGCAAACACTTCTTCACTCTATAAAAGCCTTTTCTCGAATCGATTGGTTCTGGCAGTGAATCCATGAGTTGTGTCAAAACGATTAAATCAAACGGATCTATATTTTCGACCCCAGAAAGAGCTCTCTGTCTTTTACTGAATGCAGAAACTCCTGCACTGCTCATAGTTCCAGATGATGAGGAAGAAGACTTACTGTTGTACTCTCTGCTCGTTTCCACGATTGGACTCAATTTGGCTGTCATTCCGCCCACAAAATTCACGTTATTATGAGACTGTATTATTCCGATATCAATATTATGGATAACTTTCTTTGATTTGTCAGCCATTGGTGTTGAAGAACAACAGGCTATGAAATCGTCTTCACTCTTAGGCAAAGCTATAGTGAATGCTTCGCTTGTATACCCGGTTTCATTGAATAAATCTTTTTGTTTGGATGTCTTGTCATTCTGTGGATTACTTGTCGACAAAATAGTTCGATCGGAATATATAAGAAATTTTTCATTATTTTTGCATTCCTTTTGACTGCAGCTGTTATTGCCTGAAGTCTTCTCATGTTTTTGTATACTTTCAGGCATTTCATTGTTAGCGAGAGTTCCATTCCAGAGGTCTCTCATCATACTTAACGTTCCTTTACTGACACTGCCATTTGATACTGATTTTGCAGCACTCGATTCAGCGCTCGAAGCCTGAGGTGAAGAACTTTCTTTATTTTGATCCACTTGTGGTTTAGAAACGGTTTCGCTTTCATTCGTGAGATTGTTTTGTTGCGAACTCAGCAATAGTTGGACTTGTTTTCGAAGTTGTGCCACTTCTTCTTCCAGTTTCTTATTTCTCATCAATTCTTCTTCTTTTTGTTTGGCGGCCAACCATTTCCTGCCTCTGATCTCTTCAAAAGAAAACTCTTCTCCGCCCGCATATAATTTTTTCTCATTAAACATAAATCTTTTCAAAGGATCCGGTTTTTCAAAGCGTGCAATCGGAGGACTGTCAGCATTACGTACACGAACTTTGAGTGCATTACTTTGAGGCGCTTTATAGACATTGTTCGGCTCGTCGTCTGAATCGTCCGCATGAATAGCAAAAGTTGGTTTTGGGTTTGATTTAATCGATTTCTGTTTTATTTTATTTTCACTCCATTTTTCAGGTTTTTGTTCATTTTCCTGACCAACAGATGAGATATGTTTTACATTACGACTCGTTTCGGTCTTTGCGATGGTCTTCACCTCAATATTAGCGTCATTTTCATCGCTATAAATGGCTGTAACTTTATTTGATTTAATGACCTGTTCATCCTTCGAACACTTGAGCCCTCCCTTTGTGTTCTTAATAGCATTACCAACACGTCTCACCGGAGCCTCACTTTTGCCTTTTTTGGTCTTTTCCTTCAATTTATTTAATGGTTTTCGAGATTGCTGTTCATTAACGTCATTATCATTCAACTGATCCACATATCCGTTGGCAATGGCTTTGGCGACACGTGTTTCCAACTCTTGTTGAGCTCTTATTAGCGAAGCTTTAGGTTCAGCGCTATTCTCGAGACCCAAACGCAAGATCTCAACAGCTTTTCTGGTGTTCTTGTGATTCTCCAAATGAAACGACCAGTTTATGTAAAACTCAGACAATTTGGTTCCGAACCCCTTCTCATGAAAAAACTTAAACAGTTCTAAAGGAGTGTCCACTCGTTTAATGAATTTGAGAAAAATGGTCAAAAGTCTGGAATCGTTTTGATATTGTTCTGAAGAATAGAAGCGTTCGATACAGTTCTCCAAAAGAGTCTTAAGGTTTGCCTCATTTCCTCCCTCGGGATAATTCTGTTCAATCCATTGCACGTATTTGTGATACACCGACAGCGGGTCTGAACCACTGTATGTCCGCAATTGTGCCTCAAATTCTCTATTCATACAAAAGTTTGATTCAATAAAACAAATAATTATATAAAGAGCTTATGTGTTGACTCACTTTCTAATGGACTCTCTGTCGGAACAATTGGTATGACTGAGGGCTGCCTTCAAACTGTTCATATTTCTGCCCTCTCTTATCGGTTCCACATTTTCTTTACTCAACTCCCACTCAGACATTCTTCTCGTTCATTAATTGTTAAAAAGATTTAAAACTGAGTTTTAGACATAACTCACACAACACATAAAAAGAGATGACAATAAAATTGATTAAAAACTTGAGACTATTTTAAATATAAGTTATAAGCATCTCATTGGTTGCAAGTCTTTGTGTGTTTTGTTTATAAAATCAAATATAGTTTATATGTATTTGTAATTTGGAACTATATTACACTGAGAACACTCTTAAAGGATAAGGCGCTCAGTGTATAAAAGACCCAAACACTCATTCATAATAAAGTAATATTTCCTTAGATTAGATTTCCGTTAAAAACATTCACATATAACGTGTCTCTATTAATCACTATATAGTTAGTCTCCCCTAAAACGTTGTGATCCTTACTCTCCTTTCAGTGTAAACTTTAAATAAAGTTTTTCACTCAACAAATGCAAGCGAAGGCATAAAAGTATAAGTTTCAGTTCAGAAGGATTTAAAATTCTAATAACTTTTTTGTTATATGAAATAAATTTACAAATAATAATTGAATTTAAAGATAAAGAACTTATGTTAAGAATTAAATCCTATAAACCTGATGTGTAACACAACTTACAAATAAGTTATGGCATTGATCTGATTGTTTAGTCTTTATTCTCTGCTAAAGTTGAGTCACTGAATGATAAAGAAGGTTCTTCATTGACAATGACATTCAAAAATGCGTGTTTTTAACTTTGAAGGGCTGTCTCAATTGATAATTTAATGTAATCTTTAAAATGATTTACACTCATAAAAAGCCTATAAAAAGTAGAAATACAATTGAGAATCCATTTTATTGAATTACACTATTTTTATCCATTTTCTATATGCTTTAGCTTTAAAAGAACTAAGTTTTTGATTATTATTTATAACTATTCAATGTCTCTGTTAATAAATTGATTGAAATAAAGTTTATATCGAGTTCTATGAAAGTTGTAACAGAATCTATTAGAATCTGATAAGAATCTGATAAGAATCTGATAAGAATCTGATAAGAATAGGGTCTTATTTGAATTGGAGAACAAAACAAACTTTTATAAAACTTTTCAAACTTTTGTAAAAGACATGAAAAACTACTTTTCCATAAATATATGATTAAAATAATTATCATAAATATGATTGTAATAGATTTGATCGATTGGTTTGTTGTAAACAATTTATTTAATAATGAAAACTTCAATTTTACAAATATTTTGATATTTAATTGATATTTATTTGCAATTGACTGGAATTTTGCATAAAAACAATTATTTAAATTCGAGTACAAATTGAATGATAAGAAATGAGAATTTCATTGAAATTCATTACTAATTATTGTTATTAAAAATCTAAATCATTGAAAGCTATGATCAAATCAAGTGTTTGACAACTTTTCAAAACCATTGAGTGAATCATAGCTATAGTTAAACAAAAACAGAACAATTCTTATTGTTTTGTTTTGTTTAAAACTAAAGTTTGTCTTTTTATGAATAAATCAAATTAATTATTATTAAAGACATATAAATATTAGTCAAAAGATTACTAACAATTCTATAGTCAAGACCTTTAACTATAAATCCTATAAATAAAAAAGTTTTATTAAAATCCTTATACAGTATAGTATTTTTGTGACAGAAAACCTGTTCATATAATAGCAATAATTGAAGATTAATATAATTTGTTTGATATAAAAATTTGTTTTTAATTACACTGAAAACAGACTATAAGAACAATAAATCTATAAATTAAACATTTAATCAATTGATGGCTCAAAAGAGCATTTAAACTAATAATAAAAAACTTAAGAATTTGAGTCTTTCGTCTATCCTTAGGTTCTGAGCAAAAAATGATATTTTAATTGAAGACTAAATGTTTGATTTTCATGTAAAACACTTGAGAAACCATTTCTACCGATTCTCTTAAACAAATTGAAAAATAAACCAATAGTTTAATGAACTGATGAAAAGACTAGAGATTATGTTAATTATGTCTCAAATATATCGACAAATTGCGGACCAAAACCCCTAAAATTGACACAAAAGTCAATTGATTTATAGTAAAGCAAACCTTATTTAGACCTAACTCTAGACTTATTATTAATTAAGTTAAAGTTGGATTTATTTGAATAAAATCAAAACGATATCTACTGTACCAACAGTTTATTTGCTTAAAGATTGCACTTCGAAGAGCTCTATAATAAACACTCGCTATTAATGTTAATGTTAATGAAAAAATGCTATTAAATGACTGCCTAAACTATTGTTAACTTTAAGCAATTATTTAATTGAATATTTTTGGTGAAAAACACGATAACACCTGATACACATACTGTATATATGAATACTATAATAACTATAATTATAATTACTATATTATAATTAGAAATGCACTCAAAAGTTTGAGCATTCAATTGAATCGAGGGAAGGAATTGAATGACTAGTATATAAAGATTGGCTCAAATATCAATACTTCTCTTCCCATCGCTCTCTATTGTATTGATTTTTTACATATCCTGTAATAAATCTTATTCTTTATGAGCAATTATTGCATAGAGAATGCAACACATAATGTATATATAATTTACAGCAAAGCATAAGTTTGCCTTAAGCTTACTCAACACATATTTTACAGCTTCTACAGCTTTTACACTTCTGATAGCCAGAGGTCATTGAGGGCATTGAGTGCTTTACCTGATTGTTTGGCACCTTTAATGCTCGGGCTTGTAATTTAATAATTAATCAGTAATTAATTGGTATAATTGCTCAGAGACTCGATAAGAATCTCTTGAGGAACAGAGCCTCGTCTGGGTTTCCCATTGAAAAACCACTGCAAAGCAGGCGAGTCGGCCCCTGAGTCTAGAGAACAGGCCTGTCTTCGCAAAAATTTATTGTGATGTTGAGCAGTACTCGTGGAAGGAAAATAGCTTTTATTTTTTGTTAAAGAAGACACAAGATATTCGAGTGATCGGCCTCTCATGGCACTGGATCTATTCATCTTAGCACCACTTGTTATGCTGTGTATACTATTGGCTGAATTACGAGCAGCACCAACAGCACCAACTCTATCGGCAGGAAATGATGAACGTCTTTGTTGGTCTTGAGATGAAACCGCTCCGTGAAGGAAGACTAGAGCTGCCGCAGCTGCCAATTCACAGCTGGTATATATACCAATACAACCGGGAGCTGAACCACGACGACCTATCATGTGCTTCTGCACAATAGGAAACAAGTGCTCATTAAAAGTAAATCAATATTCATGCAGTTACTGCACTAGTTTTCTACACTTATTCATGCATTCCTTAGCTATCTGTAGATATTTCAAAAATAGATTTAAACCTTTTCAAAGAAATAAGAGGCATGTGATGGCATTTGGAAAGCCTGAGGTTTCAGATTGCGCGCTATCGTCTCATTTTCTTCCTCGTCTTCGTCTTCTTCATCCATTTGCAAATCCCATAAAACTTTGGATTTATTAGAATATCTACCATTCGATTCTTCATTGTTGGGCGGAGTTCCACATCCATTGACGCATTTCTTATCTTCTGTCTTATAAGCACTTTTGAAATCATTGAGACTCATTTCAACGGTTATGTCTTTAAGATTATTCAAAGAATCACTTCTTTTGAAAGACTTATCAGTTTGTTTGGCAGTGAAGACACCGTTGAGAGAGTTTCTGCGTTTCAATTTAATTTTGGCAATTGAACTGTTCCACTGTTCATCATTAAAACGAAGATTAATAATAAGTTGTCGTGACAATGAAGAACACAAAAATTGGTCCCACAACTCAAACAATGGGGTGACTATGCTTTTAAAAAAATCTAAAAACAATTTTAAATTTAAAAAATAATTAATAAACAATTTTAAATTTAAAAATAATTAATAAACAATTTAATTATTAATTACAAGTTAAACACTTTTACTACACTAAAAGCTAAGTTCATGTGAGACCTGTTTGTATTCTAGCGATGTCAGTGGTGTGTCGATTACAAATAGGTGTGATGGCGATGTTGAGTTGACTTTCATAATCGCCTTGCCTGAAGAATTCACTACAAATCTGTTCGCTCCAGCGCTTACTCAAATTCCATGGACGACAAGGATTGCCCAGATCAGCACATTTAAGTGCAATGTGTAATATAAAATGTCTGTGTTCTGATATTGCCATTGAAAATGATTGAGGCGAAGATAAATAATTCTTGAACATAGTAATGTAATCACCCTGTCTTGTTATATCTGTCGCTAATATTAATGATTTGAGAAGTGATTCTATTTGGTTCCATTCACCGGACGAAAGATGATTAAAAATTTGTGATTCATGGAAGCATGAAATTGCGAACCGCCAGTGATGGCTCTCCAGAACCGAAAAGTTCTGCAATCGTTTCAAATTATATTTTTTAAACTAATCATTTTTCGAAACTATAACTAATAGAACAAAGAATGATTGCGAGCATAAAAATCTTATAAACTTATTGTATGTTTGTCTTTGTTATGTGCTTTGAAACTGGAATGAACGCTATGACTATTGCATTGATATAGAGTTACATCAAATAATACTTTTATTCCATTTGAAGAACAAGAAATGAAATTTGACTTTTTTGATGATTAATGTTTATTGCTTTTAGACTTATTGAACAAAACATTTGCTGCTTTTCTTTATAATAAAGTTTAATATCAAATATTAAAAATACTTCAATGTTGCGATCGATTGAATTTATCGAACAGAATTCAAATTTGCAATAAATAAAGAAAATGTCTTAAAAATAAAAGTAGTTAAATAAATATAGCATACAATAGATATCAAATCGTATCAAAAAAAACTATATATAACTTATTCATTTATATACCGCCTTTCCGACTCATAGGTATTAAAGCGGTTTATGCCAGATTAGGATAGTGTGAATCACATTCACTGTGAAACACTTAACTATCTGCAGCCCTGTTAAGAGTACTGAAGTACCCTAATTTGGGCCGCTTAGTCTATGCTAGCTTTGGAAAACTTTTTTGGAATAGTTAGACTCGAACCTACAGCCACTCAGTAAACTGTGTGAACTTTTGACTCAATAATGAGCCAGTGCCTAGACCACTAAGCCATTCAGCCAGCAATTATCAAAAAACATAGAATCTGGTAATAATGGTATAGTATTTTACTATTAGTCTGTCAGGAATCTGACTTTGTATCAAAACTACGAAAGAAATGTTTAAGATATGCATTAAATTATTAATAAAGAAATTTTAAATATTTACAGTACATAATGTGTAACTGAATTAATACTGTATAACATAAGCCCATATTACTAGTAATACTTAAAGTGCTAAATTTTTTGAAAACTATATGATTTTTTTGTATTGGTATTAATAGAATTAATTTATTTGTATAATTTCCACATTTGAATACACAGTTGAGTTCTTTTTGCATAAAGTTTTGCAAAAACTACTGTATTATGTGCCGTATGTTATGACATAACAATTCATTAACATTTGAACTTTATTTTAATTTAAGCACTTAATGATTGAACAAAATAGTACAAAGATCATGATTAATGCCAGCGCACAATTATTTATGGCTCATTTCATTGTTGTTTTTATAATAGCGTAACCCCAATGTTTGCATTTGAGGAATAGATTCAGAATCTAATTGTGTATAAAATAGGTTTTTTCTATAGTAAAATATCAAAGAGGAAACTGTGGCTCTGATAGCATTTATCATTTTCTTGGTGTGTTTCACAGCATTGAACAATATTTTAACACACATTATGAATGGCGCAAAGCTTTATGTTATTTTATTGAGATAATGATGGCCTCAATTAAAAAGAAAGTGTAACTCACTTTATAAAGGGCTGCCAAATGGCTTTTTGTGGCGATGAGAAAGTGCTGATTAACTCCGGGATGATCTAAATCATGAGATACTGCTGCTAATAATGAACACATAGCTTCCAATGGAGTCAGATATCGGTTTATTTTGCTCTCTTGTATAAAGCAGTGCATAGCTTGGGTCACGTCCGCCGCATGAACTGAGTTATGGTAAGGATTTGTGTCGTGATAACCTACAGATTTGTCAAACATTTATAAGCTTAACACTTATATAGTATAGCAATGTATAGCTATGTATAGCTATGAAGTAAAGACAATTACCCGCTTCCAAAAAACCTATTTTTCCAAAATTAAAGAGTAATGAGCTTTAGTTTCCTTTTATTGATTTATTGTTTCTAAAGTAAGAATGACTTACGAAAACATCGCAATACGTTTATTACGTCTAATTTGAAAATTTTTATGAAATTATATTCAATGAAAAGATGAAAGAGTAAACTCGATAACGAATGGCCACCAGTGAGAACGTCAAGAGTGAAAGTGTTGAACCTCCACTTCGATGATTGTCTCAAATATCTGGCTGTGATATCATAATAACTTTGATCCAGAAGAGCAATCGGATCAATATGTATGCTTCGTTGGATACTTTTACGACGTCGTAATGTCAGCAAAAGATATCCTCTTTTCTCTTCACTGTCTTTATCTTCCATTTCGGACCCGTCTTCTGGCTGATGAATCTCTGGTACTATAATAATATAAATATTACGGTAATTTCATTACTAAAGATTGATTTAAATTTTAATTTGTAATTATCGCAGACTCACTGCATTCAATTTGGTGTCTATTATTTGGACCATTTGTACTCGAATCAAGTGTTGGATGGGCTGACGCTCGGTGTGTATCTAATATGCATTGGGTTTAAACATTTATTATTACTAAGGCTGGTATATACGGTATTTACCAGTAAAACAATTCCATTTCGGAGGTTAAATTCGGAGAAATTATTTTAACTCAATTGGGTTTTATATATTTTGATAATTGTAAAAAATAGAAATCTCGGTTTATATGGATTTTAAAATTTGTAAACACTTTTTACAACTAAGTGGAGGTGGAATGTAATTTGATGCTAGTTTTCAAATATCGGTTAATAAATTTTTATTAAAAAAAGAAAATACAGTTAACTTTTTAAATTTGATGGGGCAGTGAATACTAAATTCATATCATTAATAATACATATACTGTATTTATGTTATCAACTCAAACAAATAGAATAAAAGAATTGTTTCTCATTTAAAGTAAATAAAACCCGAATAAAATAAAGCTAAAGCGCATTCAATATCTATGAAATAATGTTAATTCGTAACTAGATATCAAAATGTTCTAATAGTTCTATTACTAAACACAGACCATTGAATGGAATTGAAAAAACTAAGTGGATATGGAATAGAAATGAAATCAAAATTTTTTCAAGAAGTCATAGAATCGAATCAAACGAAAGAATTTTATACTTTTGGTGCATATTTTGATTTATTAGTTTATCGACAGTTTAAAATTTGAACCAATTAATTAAAAATCGATTAAAGAGGAGATTAAAATGTTACGCTATATATAACTGCACGTTTACTGCTATTTAATTTTAGACTCAAAACCAAGCATTTAAAACATTTAAGCGTTTAAAATAGTGTGCAAAGAAAACTTTAAATTCTAGTCAGATGGTTGTCAACACAGGTTTTACTACTATTTCAATCATTAGATTCATGAAACTAAACATTGAGGCATTGATTCAAATATTTATTACAGCCTTTTATTGATAAATGATTTAATAGCGTTTTCAAACTTATTATATTGTTGAGAAATATTTTGATATTTACCTAAAATCCAAGTAAAGCATAGAGTTTGATCATCTTGAGAATGAACTGTAATAACTGTTGGCTCAGTATTCTATAGGAAAAATGATTAGAAAATAAGAATTTGTACGTATTTCTATGTATTGTGCTTTCATTCAAATCGGTATTTTAAAAATGTTATCAAAATAACTCTTCATTTGGTTCATTTGAAATCACAATAATGAGAGCAATAAATTTTATGATAACCACTATTAAGTCAAAAAAAATATAAGTTCGAGAGTTTGCGGAAGAACTGTATCAATCAGACATCTTCTATGAGTTCAAAGAAAACAAATTAAATTTAATTACTCTTCATATGTGAAACTTGAGTCACAAATCGCGAATTAATGAAATAGTATTCAAATTGGAGCTAAAATTAAACATTTCTAATAATAGTTTTTTTGGCTTAACATACATACAGTTATCTGAAATCTCGATTTATTATAATGGTGTTAAATATTGAATGTTTAAGATTAAGATTATTACAGGCAGTACTACATTGATATAAATGATTCAAAAGCTTAAAGAAATGGAACATATTTTGTTTGATTGTCTTCATCAGGAAATCAAGTGTTTATCCAAACATAAAAACTAAATTTAACGCAGAGAATAAAGTATTTATATAAGAATTTCGTTATACTCTAATTGTAATTTAGTTTAGTTCTAAAAGTGAGAGATTCTGCCTTATTGTACACAATATTCAGATAACCATGTCTTCAGCCATGTCTTCAGCTACTTTTCTATGCACTTGAGAACAAAAAAAACTTAGCTTTTTATACAATATTTATAGATTGTTTGTATAGTTTCAATAATTTAGTATATATTTTGAAAACATGTATATTTGGTGCATATTTTAAACAAACTATTGAAATATCATAATAAATATTCTGAATAAACAAAGCTCAGCAGTAAAGCCGATTATGACAATAAATTCAAAAGTATTTTAAATATGAGAATTGCATAATCAATATCAGGTCTGGTATAACCTTCACTTCGTATAAACCGAATTACTTGAAGAAATTTTGTAATTACACAAAAAAATTATTATTTTAATAATTGTTTCGGCGATTTGATAGAAACTGCTGTTCATCAGGAAGACATTCAGACAGAATAAACCGAAAAATTATACTTCGCCTACATATCCAATAAAATGATTTCTCAAAACTGTAGGGCTTATCGTTATTTGAATTTTAAGTAGTGATCAGTAGAACATTATACTTAAGATACAAACTAAATGTTCCCAAAATGTTCAAAAACAAATATTTTAAAATGTTTTTAAACGTTTTAATGGAATTTTAAATAGTTTTGACCACATATTCATTTTGATCTAATTAATTAAAGTTATTTTTAAAAATGATAAAATCAGTTTAAATTATGTTTTAAACTATATTAAAACAAGTTTTTCGAAAAATAAATTCACAAAAATATTTCACAAACATTAGTTATACTGTATTAGAAGTTTATTAATTTTTGTCTTTCAGCAAAATTAGTCATTGATTTTTAGTGTAATTTTTAAGCACCAAAAATAGATTTTTGAAATAAAATTTTAAGGCATTTAACTGATAATGTTTTTAATAAAATTTTTATGCATTAATTTATGACATAATCAAATCGAACAGACACGAGCTTAGAATATAAACTAGAGATTGATGTGCACTATTTCAAGTCTATTTAACTAAAAAACTTTATTTCAAAATATTTACTAAAGAGAATGAATACTAGTTTTACTAACCATTTATAGCTATCCTGGCTTATGTTAAACAAAACTAATAGGGGAACGATTTGCACAAATAAGTAATTTTATTATTTATATTATTGCATAAAAGAAAATTTATGTATTTTTCTAATTAATCGAGTAATTAATCACGTAATTAATAAAGTAATAAAATCAAATGAGTTTCTAAGTGTTTACTATCAAAACTTATTTATATACTGCTCTTATACAGTATTTACTAACGAAGAGTTAAATATTGCACTAAAAAGTGTTGAAATTTAATGCATTTGTTTTAAAAACTTGTTTGTGAAGTTTAATTTTAAACATTAAATACTTTATTTACAACATAGGACATGTTTTTTTAAATACGCAACAAGTTGTCAACATTTGATTTATATATTGAGGTTTTTAATATACAATATATTTCTTCATTGTAATAATTGTTAAGCAATAAAAACATTTTTTAGTTTTAATTTATTTGTGGAATACCTTAAAAATCCTTATCTTAGTATTTAATTATTGGTTATCTTAGAGTTTAAAAGATTAACTTTTCTGTTATTTACTTAAGTGAATGAACGAATAGATGAAAATTAATCTTGAGTTGAAGGCATATTCGCATCAAGTCTTTAAAGCTAAGACTCTTACGGCAAAGAATTTGACCGCTACTACATTTAGCACTAAGCAGTCTTTAGGAATGATGAAAAATAGTTTAAGTGATCAATTCTGGTTACAAAGATCTACATGAGATCCAGTGAGTTCAACTTTTTACAAGTAATTTATTAAGAACGAAGAATAACATAAAATTATTTCTTTCATTTAACTCTAATTTTTTAGTTTAAATTAAAAATTAGATTAAGTTATATGTCATAAATTATAAGCTTAACATTTAAGTGCCATAAATAGTGGTGGACTAAAAAGCCATAGCAGCTCAAAGTTTTTGATGAATTATGTGTAGGACTAGTATTTTATTTAAAATAATCTCTTAATTATAAAAGATTTATGTCCTTCAGACCAGAAATACTGGTGCGCACTGCTGGTACAGTAGCATAAATTTATAAAACTAGAGGACCATTCAATAAACGAGCAAAACCTTTTTTTCTACCAATTACATCAACTCTTATTCATTTCATTGCTTTTCAATGAAAATTCTAATTTTTAAGGGGTGACAAATATGATGCTTATAAAGGTCAGCATCTTTTATATGAATTTTAGTCAACTATGACATGACATTTGTACAAAAATATTTATCGAATCGGTTTGCAAGTACCCACACGTTTCCCTTTTATGACATTAACCACTAATCTATTTCCAATTAATTTATTAATTTTGATTCCACTTTTGCACTCCATTGCAATAATTTTTCGTAATCAAACCTGACCTCAATGGATGTGAAGATAAAGTTAATTTTCTAATTTAAAAAATTTAACATAATTCATATGGAAACAAAACAAAGTGACTTTTAAGTTTTTTAATCAACAGTTACTGTAACCCTTTTAGATATAATTATATAACTTTAAAAATTTTAAAAAGTTTTAAAACTCAAATAGTATACAAATAACAATCAATAAAAATTTTAATCAAAAATATTTCGCAATTGATTTGCGAAAATTTCATGTAATTCCGAAAGTGAAAATTGAAATAATGATTATTGTCTGCATTGTTTTAAAGCTTTCTTTTAAATAAAATAAAAATAAATTTTTTAAGGAAAACATTCTCTGATTTATTTAATGAAAAGTAAAAAGCTATAAATTGCGCTTAAATGGAAAAAGCATTAAATTGTCTTCAATAATGAGTGTCGGCCAACATTTTGATAAACCAATTGTCAACTTAGAAGTTAACGAGTTGGACAGAGCTGTGTTTTGACAGTATTATCTATAGAAAGGGATTATTTGACTCAATCAAATGTTTAACATTATTGTTCCTCTATTTATAGGGTGTTCTATAAATCGACCACAATTTTCAATTGAAAATCGTTTTGTATTAGTAGTATAGCGAGCTTTACCTTATTTGCAAATTAGACCAACGCTTTAAAAATGTTTTTTGAAAATATTATTTTAATTGATTATAAAGATTAAGTTATAGCATATTAATTAATAATGGCGAAAATGACCCCTACATCATGTTTTGATAACCCGATGCAACGCTATTTTTAACATTGTGCTGATTAGAACCCCACCCACCCCTTTTGAGTGCATAATTAATGCATAATCTTAATAGAAATCGCAACAATGCGGACCCTTGTTTGCAAAGTATGCCATACATATCTTGAGCGAGATTCTCTATAAATGGTTTAATAAATCACATCATTTTATTTTGTATATTATTAAGCTTTGAAAAAATTGAGTTTTCAACAAATCGATTGTAAACATAATGGGGCATAGGTTGAGGTCAATTATACTAAAACATAAAGCGCTTAAAAATAGTCTTAAGATAACTGCAAATATTATCCGAAAATGCAAAATATTTTTTAAATAAGCGAATATTTTTCAAAAATACGATAATATAATGGAATAGAATTAATTTAATTATAACAAATTTTTCTATATGTTTATTCCCAATATTTGTTCGAATAGAATCTAAGTTTAATAATAAATGTTTCTACAAAATGAGACAAAGTGTTGAATATGATGTTTATACTAAATTCCAAATTATTTTATTCAAAAGTGTATTTTTGAAAAATTTTCTCTAAAGAATTTAAACTTTTCAAAACAAAATCTGATAAATTTATGTTTAAAATTAGAGTTTTTTCTATTAAAATAGCAAAATAAGGGCATAAAAGTGATAATTGGAAATATAGGGCTATATCTTGAAAACAGGGATTTTTAAAATACTTTGAGATAATAATGGACTCATTCAGTATCTGTCGCAGTGAAAAACGGTCAAAAATTCCTATTCTGGAGGAATAAAGATCTAAAGATTCTATACCTTGAAAGCTGTGTTTCCTATAGGAGTCATCAAAATATTAATATAATGTTGAGCTCTTAGAAACTTTTAAACAAATAAACGATTGTTATTTTTATAATAAAATTAGTTTTATTAAAGTTGAATATGAGTTCAGTGAATGACAATAGAAATTGATTGGATGTAAGAAACATCAAAAACTCACTTATAAAAGGTTCTCATAAAAAGCGGCGCATTCTTTCAGAATATTATATTCAATTTAAGGAGAAAAGAATTTGCAAATAATTGAGTCCTTTAGTTATTGATATAAAATACGCCATAAATGTAATGTCTATTGAAACCGTTGAAACCATGTCTGCAAATGAAAACATCTTTCATAGAAGAGAATGGGTTGACATTGATTATTACATGTTTAATAGACAGATAGGCTCAGATGGGCTCTGCTTAAAAAGCGGAAGCATTTGCATTGTGATCAAACATAAAACTTTTCTATTAAATTTAGAAATTAGTCAAAAGTAGGTTATTCTTCTATAATAGACTTTACTAATTTGCTAATGAATTACAGTTCAAAATGGAAAAATGTATTTTTTTTATACATTTTCATTTGTTAATTACTAATGAATTTAACGAATTTCTTTAATTCTTGGATGAAATTTTTATTTTAAGATCAATTCATTACCTGCGTCACTATTATGCAATACTAAGTAGCAATTAATTTAATATTATATCATTTTTGGTTTATTTATATTATATATATATGTAATTGAAATTCTCTTATTAAATAATGAATTTGATCAGAAAAATATGAGCATTTAGTGCTTGATTGTGTTGAATTGGATAGAAATATGAATGTTTTGCAATAATAAACCTAATTTAGCACTTTATATTCGACTTGGAGTGCAAAACTGAAATAACACTTTTTAGTGCAGCTGCTTCTCTGTTTACAATTTTTTGCATCTATTTACTTATTTGCATGAAATACTGTTTGAATAATATGCAACTCTTACATAAGGACATACAGTACTGCATAGAAAATGAAAACAACTAAAAATAAGGTGATTCTAATTTTTGGATTTGGCTGAAATTCAAGCATAATAGAGTCAAAAGCCAATAACCCCTTGACTTTTTAGTTAAATTCTAAATTCTGTTAAAATTTTAATTTTCAATTTAACAAAGAATTAGTTGTATATAAAATAAAATTAGAGGCAACTAATTGAGAACAAGAATTATGTTTGAGATTAAGACTAATCTATTTTGAGTCTAATTTATGATAATTTTTGGCAAAATACCACTTAACTCACTAAACTCACTAAACTCTATTTAAATTATATAATAACTTACACATTTTGCGTTCGCTATTAAAAAATTATCAGTAGAACAATCATAATATTTTAGTTTTACTAATCATTTGTAAATTCTTTCATATTATATAAATATTGGTTAATCGATAAAATGTTTTAAACACGAGAATATAAAATTATTAATCATTTAAGTGTACTATACTGTAAAAAATTGATGTAATATTGATTTGGTAGAGGATAAGTAATAGACCTTCTGAGCTAACTATAATGGTATAACATTAGAGTTGACTTAAATTTCTTTTTAGAGTAACTTTAACTAAAATTAAAGAATTTTATACGTGTTTAAAAAAATAAAACTCTAACTAAAATAAGATCAAGAATTTAAATTGTGTTTAAAATTCCTTTCACTTACTTTATGTTTACTTTGAAAAACAATGCTTTAGTGTAATATTGATCAGTAAAAAGTTAAAAATATTTTATTTTATTTAATTATAATCAACTTCAGTATAAAATACAAACCATAATTCACTAAATCCATAAATTGCAAAGAGTAATAATGTTTATTTATAATAAACATCTTTACGCCTTTTGAATAATCATTTAATTAAAACTTTTTTGATATATAACTGAAACTAAAATTAATTTAAAAATTTTAAAGTAAAAATGTCTAATAAGTACTGTATGTGCAGTATATACTGTACAATGAATGAAAATTAACATAAAAATAGAATTAGACGAATCACAAAAAAGTTAAATTTATTTCTCAAGAATTTTGAATAAAAATATAAATTTCACAAATCCTTGTATTTGCAGAATAATGGAATTACAGACAGTGTTAAACAACAATTCTTTAAGTCTCACTTAGAATTGTAGAAAAGATGCTTTTCTTTTAGAATTTTGACGAAAAAATAGCTTTCATTAGAAGAGAAAGAATCTTAATAAAGACATCTTAATAACGACATCTTCTAAGGGTTTTCTTTTTGAGCTCTTTCAATGAAAACCTTCGATTAAAAGAGAATCCACTGAACAATAAGACCCTACTCTATAACTGAGGTTATGTTTCCTATGAAAACAATCTCTTTTTGTTTGATTATAAGTTATCGAAAGTAAATTTAATATCTGAAAAAATGAAATGTAAATATTTGAATAAATAAATAATTTATAATTCTTGAAAATAGATAAAATTTAGCTGTGTTTCACATTTTTATTGTTAATTTACTTTAGAAAATATGATTGTATTGAATGATTGAAACACAAACTTTTGGTTTTAAGACAAACAGTTCAAATCTAGAGCTATCTTATCGATTGCTCTCAGGCTTAATCAATAGATTGGAAGAGCTTTTTTAGATCTGCCTTCAGTTCCATTTTATTAAACTACTATATTTTTTAATCTCAATTATTTCGCAAAATAACCTAAATTTTTAATTCTCTGCAATTAGCTTATACTAACTTATAGTAGCTCTGAATGTAATTAATAATTACTAATTATTCTTTATAAATGACTTTTAATCTGCTAAACATTTTTAAGCAGAGATTCAACGAAAATTACAGCAAGAAATGTATTATAAGGTGGCTTAACATTATTTTGATGCTTTCATCTATGAATCCTATGAATCCTATGAATGAGCCTATGAATGAGCCTATGAATGAGCCTATGAATGAGCCTATGAATGAGCCTATGAATGAGCCTAATAATAAGCTACTTATACCTGTATATCAAATAGAAATGTCAGTTAGTTTTGTAACTTTTAGCAAATTTTTGTTTATAACTGAAGAGATTTTAACAAAGCTTTCATTTCATCTGTGGTTCAATTTTGAACAATTCATATTAAATGTTTTGAAAACAGTAACCAAAGCTTATGTTTGAGTTGAAAAACTAATATAAAATTTAGTCAATAAAAACTAAATAAATAAAACTTTGAAGTTAATGGTCTGCTTAGTTGAGTGCAACGCGTTCTCAATATGCTATTTACATAAACGTGTAAAATATTACACATTTGGAGCCATTTTCATACAAATAAACTGTTTAAACATAAAATTGTTTAATATATAAATTTGAATATTTAATAGTGAAACAAAATAAACGCAGAAAAGTTTCATTGAACTCAGTACTCAACTAATAAATAAAGCCATGAATTATATTTATTTCTTAGGTCCCAAATGTAATTATATTTACTAAAAGGGCTCAAAAATCTAATTTTGAGCCCCTCTGAGTCAGAGAAAATATTCTACTTTTTAAATAACTTTTATAATCAATTTTTAACAAAAATATTTAAATATATTTATGTAAAACTTTAAATGTATTGATTTAAACACTGAAATATAGTGACAATATTTGTATATTTACTTAAACACGAAATATTTAATTAAATAATTTATATTTATTAATATCGCAAATATTGATTCATAAGCCGCCAAATGAATCATTTTAAGTGATTCGTAGCAGAAAAAAGTTTAGGACATAATCTACAACCAGCACATATTTATTGTATACCATTTTCAGAGCTCTACTAATAAATAAGATTTTCTTTAAACTTAATCAATAGCTAACAGAGCGATAGTATCTTGAATTTTAATAACTAAGTTCACATTAATTATTTAGTAAACGAATGCTATGTAGGCCTCAAAAAGACAATTTAAATGAGGATAAAAAACATAAAAAATCATTTTATGAAAATAATGAAATATTACAGTAATATTATGTAAAGTTATAAATTAAATGCAAAGCTATAGTCAACTCAAACAAATTGCAATAAACTGTTTGTTTTTAATGAAACGTCAAATGTAATGAACTACATATTTACAACACAATTATTTATTGCTAATCATCTAATCACGTTTTTAAAGGCCAGAAAATGTAAAATTATTAAATTACTCAGCACTTGATTATCAGTTAAAAGATAACAATATATAACTCGTGCTTACAATTAAGAGAAATCTCTAAGCTATACATTGTTACGATTGTAACAGCTCTTACAGCCCTCACAGCCCTTACAACCCTTACAGCGCTTACAAGTATGCAAATAAATGGTGAACTATTCAAATGTTTTTATACATCATTTATTATTAATTCTTTAAATAAATAATAAAAACATGTAAAAAATAGATGAGGCATATAATGCATGTGTTAGTACTGGTATTAAAATATCAACTCATTAAGTATAGAAACTCACTAAAGATAAACTTGTGTTTAATATTATATAAAGCTATTTCTGCAAATTAAGTGAGCTTTAAGAATAAACGTCTTCTACAACCAAATAAAATAAGGTTAACGAGTGGTTGAGTCTAACTCTGAGAATAGGAAATTTGTAACAAATTTTTGGCGAACTGTTCAAAATTTATATAAAATATAACCTTTAAGTTATGTTTTACTAAATATATTGTGAACCTTAAGAATAATCTCTATTCATAGCATTCCTGAATTATTAATAGAAAAATAATTTTCTCAACTATTTAGTTAAAGCATTACTAGTGCTGGAAGTTATACAGATTCTGAACGATATAGTTATAAATATTTAGGTGTATTCATATGCATATTATATATTGTATATATATATTGTATATATAGGTATTCAATCGATTTAAAATACAGAACAGAACATCACTTATTTTTAGTGAACAGTAAATAACAGTTCAATGCTATAGAGTTAACCCATGGCTGAGTTCAAGGAATATAAATCTAAAGAAATAAACATAAACTAATAGTAGTGTAACTTATCTCTCAAATATTTATCAATGAATGGATTCAATGGATAGTCACTTCACAATTGAATAATTTTAGAAAAGGACTTCCACTAATTTCTACATAAATGTAATTATTCGAGCATTTATTGAGAATAACAATAAATGACAATCATTTTGAATTAATCTTTGAATAAAACATCACTTTATTTATCAAAAGCTAAATAATAGTGCAGCTAATTATCAAAATTATTTAAAGAGTTGAATCGTTTAAGTGTTAAGGATGTTAAGCATGCAATAGCTTTAACTTTACTGTTTGTGAACTAAACACTTAAATAATTTAGAGCTCATTATCTAGGAATCTGACTCAGTTCTGACCAAAATCCAAGTCTCAAGTCTCTGAAGAGCCGATGCAAAAATGCTGAAAAGTGTTTTATAGCAATTAGAGCTAAATCTTAAACAAAACTTATATTAATCTCAAATTTGAATTTCAATAAATTAACATTAATTCAAAAAAATGATCGAATGTTTCTCAATAAATATGAATATACTGTATATAAAATTTGTAAATAAAGCTTAAAATACTATAATTATTATGTATTGGATTCAAATCATATAAATTGGAATAAAACTTAAGTGCATTTTGATTGCAGTGTTTTATTAGTGAATCTCATAATTATCTCTAATAATAATCAAATAGTAAATAGAAATAAAAAAGTAGTTTTAGATAAAAATGACTTTCATATGATAGGACTGATCTCTATTACACAAATTTATGAAGCGGTGAACTGCAAACACACACTTTTAATGTAGATTAATATTACATAAAAGGCATTAATATTATCGATATTAAAAAAAATTATATAACTTATAAACTGATATTAATGTAGTCTAAAAGTACTTATCAATCATACAGTGGTATCAGTCATAGCGGTATTGGTGTGGCTTTGCTATGGTTTAGCAAATGTGAGCATTTTTGCAAAATTTGTAATATTTTAAAAGTCAAAAGAAGTCAAAAGAAGTCAATAGAAGTCAATAGAAGTCAATAGAAACCAAACAAATCTCAATCAAATTAAATGTACTTTAATTGTGATTCGTTGGTTTAATTTGGGTTTGGTTTGGGTTCGATTCGGTTGGGTCGGGCAGATGGGGCAGTGCTGGGCATGGGTTTAAAAAAGTTATAATTTGGACAAATGTTCATTTTTGAAAAATGCTTCATATATTGTACGGCACATAAGAATTGCCTCCAAAGCAGAGCTATGAATGTATGTGAGACTCGTGTAAGAGTGTGTCAAATATTGTGTCAAATATTTATATGTTTAGTAACAAAACAGAAAAACCAATATTCATGTGAATAGGGTTTGGTATTGAACGCCCTCTTATTGAACCACAATATGGACAATAACGGGGCTAAACATGAAATGATTGTCTTTATGAACAACATATGACTAAATGAAGACTTAATAATATAATTAAAACATAAAAATATGAAAAAAAGAAATACCTGATTATGGAGTGTATGCGGAACTAAAGTCCAGTGAAACTGATTGCCAGCACTGCCATCACTATCAACAACAATAACATGTTGGGGTCGTCTTAAGGAGCGATTGAATCGCATACAAGTCGTATACGGAATCATAACTACTATTAATGCAAACATTCATTTCTTAGAGACATATCTATATTGTATACAAAGCAGTCATAGTTTACTCAACTCATAGACTCACACACTATATGAGTGTTTCACATATGATATGATATGAGAGTCGAGTCTCATATGAAACTCATGTTAAATAAAAAGACGGGTCAATGCCCTCAACCATTGCAGCCATCAGTGCTCACTCTGTGCTCACTCTCTCAATGCAATTGTGATCAGCACTCAATACTACACTAGTCTTAAGCCATTACCACAGTATTGTACAGTTATGAAACACTACAGAACCAACAGAGCAGTAGTGAACAGATAGAGCCATAGCTCTATCAAATGCTCTTTACTATACATCCAATACTGTCTCGAACTATGCTTTACACTCTATAACAGGGGTTCACTCATTCAGGTTTCAGACCCACTATTGCTTTCACATTAAGTCCTATGGAAAGTGATTTTCTGCACAATACTTTGGGAAGTTGGACAACAATTGAGTTGCAAAACAAGCCATATATGTACACAACCTTTCATGGGATGTGTCGGATGTGTGTCTATTATGTCAGCCTATGTTTGCATTTTATTTGCCCTCAAATATAGAGGACTCAGAATTTGCCTCTTATATGCAGGTTATACTGTATGTCAGATGAGTTCACGTCGATATAGCTTTGCTTTAATACTAAAAATTGCGATTCTATTCTTTCTCAAGTCAACTCTCGATATAATTACGTTTTTTCAAAATTTCAAATTAAGTCAAATTCAGTAAAAACATTGATTCGGTTGTAAACTATATTTTTAAATAAACAAAACATGACATTCACCTCAAAACTATTTAATCAAATGAATTGCAAAAACTAAACCAAACTTTGAGTTTATAAACATATGAGACTGTAGTGAATGATACGCAAACTCAATGAACATCAATATTATATACTGTTATTATCAATACTATTAAAAGGTGTTTATATTTAAGACTTGTTTTCCACTCATTTCCACGTGTTTTCAATTTTGTTACATCTGTTGTGATTTTATTTTCGTTTTAAAAGTAATCTTTTGTTAAATTTATTGTTTTTAACCATAAAAATAAAATATAATTAAAAGATGTCTAAAAGAGAGTACGAATTAATACCAAAGTCTGCAAAATGGAAATCATTAGCCATAGAATCAAACGTTGGATTCACTGACAAAGATTTTGATGGACTGGTAATGATTGAAGAGTTGGACGACTATCAGCTCAATACTGATTGTCATAAACGCAAGAATATTAGTGTTCATAACGATGATGACATTCAAACTAAGAGTAAAAGTAAAAAAAAGAAGAAAAAGTTGAAAATAAGTGAAAGTAAATCACAAAATGTAAAGCAATTGAATGAATCGGATATTAAAGAGACCAAAGATTCAGATATTATATCAAAATCAATGCATTTATGGCAAAATCTATGTCTACCTGAGTGTATACTGAAAGCCTTATATGAACTCTCATTCAGAAGTCCGACACCAATACAGGCGCTGACCATTCCGGTGGCGATAAGAGACCGAATGGACATATTGGGCGCCGCAGAGACGGGCAGTGGGAAGACATTAGCCTTTGGGATACCGTTAATCAGTTTTATAATGCATGACAAACAGACGGAAGAGTCATGCGATGTGATAGGATTGCGAGCGCTTGTGTTGACCCCAACCAGAGAGTTGGCCATTCAGGTCAAGAAACACATCGAAGCAGTCGCTAAGTATAGCGGTGTTAGTGTTGGGGTTATTGTCGGCGGAATGTCTGTTCAGAAACAAGAGAGAGTTCTCAATAAAGTGAGACCAGACATCATAGTTGCGACGCCGGGAAGACTTTGGGAACTAATTGAAGATAATTCAAGTGAACACTTGTCGTCGAGTGCCGTCACACAAATCAAATATCTAGTTATCGATGAAGCGGACAGAATGACAGAAAGGGGTCACTTCACGGAACTCACAAGTCTTATAAATTTACTCAAACAAAGTGAAAGTAAAGCCACTCAAAGACAGGTTTTTGTATTCTCTGCGACTCTGACTCTAACTCATAGTCTGCCGAAGCGATTAAAACACAAGAAGAGAAATAAATCAAATGAGAGCCAAAAGATGAGTGCTCTCATTGATATGCTTGGAATGAAATCGAAAGCCACAAAAGTGATCGATTTGACGCGTGAAGGCATCGGTACGCCTAACGATCAATTGCTCACAGAAACGAAGATGAATTGTCTCTCACAAGAAAAAGATTTATATTTATATTACTTTATTTGCCTCTTTCCCGGCCGTACTCTTATATTCTGCAATAGTAAAGACTGTCTCAGAAGACTCGTTAATGTATTAAAACTTTTACGACTAAATCCTCTGCCATTACACGCAGCGATGCCTCAAAAGCGAAGATTAGCGAACTTAGAAAAGTTTGAGTCCAATGCAAACTCTTTGCTTATTGCCAGTGATGTCGCCGCCAGAGGTCTTGATATTGCAAATATTGATCATGTGGTTCATTATCAAATTCCCAGAACTGCTGAAATATATATTCATAGAAGTGGGCGAACGGCGCGTGCATTCAATAAAGGCTTAAGTTTAATGCTTTGTGAACCTAAAGAAGAAGCGCTTTATTACAAACAACTCTGTCTTACTTTGAATAAAGGATCTGATTTACAAACATTTCCTGTCGAACAGTCTGTTCTCAAGTCATTGAAACAACGCATAGATTTAGCGCAAAAATGTGATCAATTGGATCATAAAATTAGAAAAGAAAAATCGCGCTCTAATTGGTTTCGGAATACAGCCAAACAATGCGATATCTATACAGAGGAAGAGTTGAGTGATTTTGACGATTCTGTTGATAAGAATAGTGAAACGCGTCAATTGAAAGTCATGCAGAAGCAGTTGGACTTTATGCTCAAAAAGCCATTATCACAAACAAAATCACTTTATTCTCATCTTTTAAGAAATGGTTCAACGAATTGGACCCAATTGAAAGGTTTGTCTATCCCTTTATCATCTGTTTTGTTATAATAGGCAGCTTTGCGCATATATTAAACTAATTATTTCTTATTTTTGATATCACTTATTCAAAAAATTATTATAAATGTATTCTCAATACAATCTCAATGATTCTCAGCTCAATACTCACTAATCTTGTTATTGATCAGTCGCATAAACTGAAGCCTCAATTATTGATCAGACACTTTGACTCCTTCCGTGTTGTTGTTTATATAGTACTCTTTTCAAGTATTTTCTCACTTAAACACATCTCAAAATTGTTTGAATTTGTTTTATGAGAATTAACGTTTATTTGATAACTCGTGTCGTTTTTCAATCTTAGTTAACTCTAACTCTATAACTGACTTTAATTTAATTGCGTTTAAATGTATATTTCAACGACTGTAACGCTATAGAAAATTGGCTTTTCATTCAGACTAATAGTTACGAGAAATAAAATTATTTGAGAAAAACTAATGCAAGAAAATAATGCAAAATTTGGACATTTTTGCCGTGAATTACATACAAAAGAGGACCATACTATTGACTCTGCTTAAGCAGCATATTAGGGCTCAAATGCTGAGCAGTTCAATAAAAGCTAAAGTAAATTGTAATGTTTGCATTAGAGGCACATCCCATTGGTCTGACCACAGCTCACAATTAAAATCAATATTATTTTTTGTTTGAGATTAGTATTTGTCTCACTTTTATTCAATCAAAATTAGATATTCTATCGGCTAATACATTAAATCTACAAAACTATTAGTAAATTCTTATGTTTTGTATTCATTGTATTCAATGTATTCAGTATTGTTAGAAAAGTTCTGATTCACTGTATGCTGTATTTGATCAATAGAGGAAAACATCTTAACTGAATAGTTAGTGAACTTACATATTATCTAATATTAGTGCTTAACAATCGATATAAATATTCAGTTTTAATATGATCTCAAGTGAAACAATTAACTGACTGATAAGTTCTAACCAGAGTGTCACAAACCAATGCCTCCACAATACAATACAATACAATACAGTGAGAACATAAGCTCATGTGCAAGATTTGACGCTTTTACTTCCTTCAACACAAACACATTCTGAAGGGTTATTGCTTTTAAACTCAACAAAAGGATAAAATGTCAAATAGTCTTTTAGTTTAAAATGTATTGCAAAAGGACTTTTTACCATAAGAGCCTTTCCATTGCTCTCTATTGTTGAAGCTCTGATGCAGACTAGTGAAGGAAAAGTTAGAAAATTTCAAACCCCATGCCCACCCAAACCCAACGTGTTTTCAAAAGGTCAAAACCATACCCAAGATTTTCAAAATCCATTATTAAAATTTTATCAGTATTTTTGTCTCACAAACATTTTATTGAGATTTATTGAATGTCACTGAAATTCTTTGAGACCACAGGTATTGCTTTGAATGTATTTAATATAAAAACATTAATAACAATTCTTTTAAATAATTATTAGTAAGTCATTTGTTAATGGTTTTGTAGTTTTAAAAGTTATGTCATGTTATTAGAGGGTAAGTTAGAAAATTTCAACCCATACCCACCCAAACCCAACAATTTTTTTAAAAACTATACCCAAACCCAACCCATGCCCAACCAAACTCAAGATTATTGGGTTTCAACTTTCCTTCACTAATGCAGACCACATGCAATACTAGGGATGTATATCAAAATTCATATTACGACACAAATACTGTTTATTATCGAAATTTCACAATTTCATGATTTGTCTTTCAACTCTTTAGACCAATGAAGACATAAGACATACAAATTGTGTATTTTTCTTATTTTAATTTAAACTTTTAGCTGAGTCGCAGATAAGGGTTTCTATTTTTATACCCATATTATGTATCCATGAAAAAGAATTTCATTTGACTAAAACTGGTTATTCGTAAATTAAAGTCAAATGGTATGAAATGAACAGATTTTTATATTTTTCAGCATAAGTATTAAAAATACTTATTGTAATCTTAAATATTTTTTATAATATTTAATCTATAAAATAAATCTAATTAAAAATACTTGAGATTAAATAAATTCACATCTTATGCCAACGAACTTATAATAGTTTTAACAAATATTTACTGTACTCTTGTTTTTAATCATAGAAAATACCTTTCTTTAGAATAAATTAAAATAAAGAACCTTTACTTGTGATCAAATGCATCTCAAATAAAACTGATTATATATAATATATAACTGAAATATATCTATATATATCTGAAATATATATCTGAAATATATAACTATATACTAATTACTGTATAATTATTTTAGAAACAAAAGCATTGGATGTGATCAAAGGCAAAAAGAATAAAGAAGTGTCGAATACCACTAATAAAGACATCAAAACAAAGAAGAAAAAGAAAAGCAAATAATTTATTGTCATTTAAATCTGTTATAAAACAATAAAATGCATAATACTGTTGATAAGAACTTTTATATCAAATATTAAAATAAGTATAAATTAACGATTAATAGGAGTCCACGATTTGTTAGTATGATCCCAATCGTCATCGATGTCATCGAGTTCGTCATCGGTGCGAATATAGCTCTCATCATCAGTGGTGCTGTAATGCGTTGATCGTGTTTTGTTCTTTTTAAATGAGCCAATACTTAGTTTGTTATATACATTAAATAAATTAAATGCCTGTTTGGATATAAATTAATTTACTTATGATTTGCATATAATTGGAGACAAATGTATGATAAATAACATACCACTAGACAGACAAAAAACAACAAAAATTAAACAAACTTAAGAGAAAGCAACCGAAGCTGCTAATGCTCTCGATCTCTATAAAATGAAAAACGATTGAAATAAATAAATAAAATAAATTAATTAAATTAATTAAACCACTAGAAGATGACATTTTTACCAGTTTTTCGTTTTCATCTTCAATATCATTGTCTATAATTCCAATATCTTTATTACTGTTGACATTTGTATCACTAATTAATACTTTATTCTTGAGCTCATTAATTAATTCTTCGGTTTCGTCTTCAGAATTGAGTTCTTTGACCAGCGATGACATGGCATTAGTGACAGAATCGGCGGCAACTAATAGATCGCGATTGACTGTTGACGAAACACTCGCAACACTACTTATATCGCTTTGCACTGAAAAAGAGGTTGGAGTAGTTGTGGATGCAGAGCCGCCAATGTTTCTGTTGAGCGTAGAAGAGGCAGAATTGGTGCCACTGTTGGGAATGGCCAATAGGTTTCCGTGATTTTTCAATAACTTCATCAAACCTTCCAATTGAATCATTAATTCGCGACGACTTTCTTGCAAAGCACTCAAATGCGACTCAAGTTCTTCCTTCCTCTGTCTGAGAGCTGCCAGTTCTGAGAGCAATAGTGGGTCGTGTTGTTGACTAATACTTGAAGAGGTGTAATAATCACTAGATTTGAGCCTATTGTCTCTGATTTCGTTTTCTTGTTTTTCTTGACGCAAACGCGATATTTCTTTCATAATTTCCCTATTTTTTGTTTCTAACTGTGAAATAACTCTTTGCTGTTGTGATATGTCATTAATTACATCTACAGACGAAACATTAGCTGCAACTGTGGCTCCTTTTGAGAAATTAGCTAAACTGGCGGCATATCGAGCAATGAGACGGTGTTCGTCATCAACAAATCGAGAATCAGTAGTCGCTGTTGTGTAAGTAGAAGGAGGAGAACGATAGAAACTATTTGAGCCGCCGTATAATGATTCCAAATCTGATGAAACAGAGCCCGCATTAAAGCCATTGTAATGATGAATAGCAGGTACAGGAGAGGGTGGAACGATATGAGTGAGATTGAACCGCTTCTCTTTGGGCGGCTCTTCGGTGTACTGCAGTTGAGGCTTATTTGCAGGAATGCATCGAAACGACTTTCTCAATGAGTGTCCAATTTGTTTGGTCTGAGACTTCCAATACCCGTATTCTTTACACGGGTGGGAATCGGGATTATGAGACCCCGAAGATCTTCCTCTGAAGAAACAGTCCTGACATAGATTATAGTTAAAACATTTTTGGCACTTATAACGAAACCCATTAAAGGATTGGCGATTACATGCGTCACAACTGATAGGATGCACCACATACTCAACGTCAGTCATTCGGTGCAATATCACAATCCATGCTATGAAAAGTGGAGGACTGTTAGTGGATATGAAGACACTCATAAACGAATGCAAATCTATTTGTTGACTGAAATCGAAGAGAGATGAAGAAAGGCTGTCATCGTATTGAAAAGTTGCCGTTTCTAATACACTGCGGGGTAAGGCTATTGACTCGCGAAGAAACGCATTAAAACGAGTCTCTATTAAATGTCCGCCAATTGGGTCAGATATTAATGAGAATATATATCTCAGTTTGTCGACCAGTTTTCCCGAACACATAATAGCAAACGATATCTTAATAGCAAACACATTCACTTTTCCGTTTCCGCTTCTTTGAGTTCAATTCAAATAAAACACATATTTGTTAGAAATGAGTTTCAATTGTTTGATAAAAAGTAAGTAAAAGTGTAGAGAAAGTGATTAACTCACGGGTCGTAAGCATTTAAGAGCCAACTCAAGAGACAAGCAATAGATTGGTCTAAATTGAAAGTAATAGACTGTGGAAGACGTTTACTTAATTGATAGAACACAGATGTGACCAAAGTCTCCAAACGCGAGACTGACATCATAGACGATATGTCCTGAAAGTTATGCAAACCGTTGTCTCGAATCGATTCGATCGCATTCCATAAGTCAATCAAATCGACTGATTATTACGTTTATTACAAATACAAATTAATTATTAATTAATTATTATTATAATTTATATTTAAATAGATCTCACGTACAGTTAGTCTTCTTTTGAATGAATCTTAGTTTGGATGCAGTTCTATATGAAGCGAAACGAATCACATCGAAGTTGTGTTCGCCTGAAATTCAAGTAAAAAAAATTAATTAATATATAAATTAATTAATTAATTGTTATTTAAATATTTAATTTTATAAATATTTCAGACTCATGTCATTGAGCAGTGATTCGTATTTATTGGACACAAAATGCAATTCCTGTCTTTCCATTTGTGGCACTAATTGTTGAGTTTTAAAATTTGTTAAGTTATTAATTAAAATATTATTTATATTAATAAAAGTCAAGAAATTTATTTACAAATAAGAAAAAGTAAGATTAGAGGCAATGAAATGGCATTCAATACCAAAATAATAATAAAACATTGAACATCATTAACGTCATAATTGAGCTCTAATTTTGATCCCTTTAACGCTTTAATAGTAATACTATTTTATTATATTTCCATAATTTATGGAAATTATTATTATTATTAATATTTTGGTTATTTATTAAAATTGAATAAACATTTATGAGTTTTGTGGTAAAAGTGCATTTAATTTGTGAGTAAATCTTATCTTTAAAGTTGATTTGCATAGAAAATAATCAGAATTAGTAATCAATAGAAAGAGAGAGCAAAATGTTGGCGAAAGCACTGCTAAAGTGGAACAGATGTGTGGCCATAATCAAGCGGGGGTGGAATGAAGTGCCGGATCTGTACTTCTCGATAGGTCTGGGATTGGCCGGAGCCACGGCTTTAATCGTGCGGTCACTATATCGCCCTCCGGGGGGTTATATTACGAGATATAAAGAAAGATATCTAAGTATTTGTCGTTATTATTGTTTTACTTAACTGTAAGTCATATCAGCTCTAATTGTAGTCACAATTAACTCAATCAAAGTATAGGTAATAATAGGTTGACCTCAAAGCAGTGATCGACTCATAGACTGCTTGAGACCAAACTTATCTAAACTTTGATCACTTATCACTACTTACAGATGATATGACTCTAAATCTTATAATTGTATTGTTTTTAATTAATTGATTTCTTATTTGATTTCAGTCATGAGACCCGATGATGAAAGACTTGTTGGTTATCCCAAACAATATGTAACTGATAGTCATTTACTCAAATAATTTAATATAATATACAGCACATAATGATAATAAAATAAACAATTTTTTGAACAATAATTCAATTTTAAAATACTATAGGGTAGGGGTTCACAAATGATAGCAGAGCTCCATTAGTGCTAAATCTATTTACTTGTGTCAGGAATTATGAATCACTTTAGAATTTATTAATTGTAAATAAATCTATTCATGAATAGAGAAAGTGATATAACTGTTAATTATAATGTTATCACATTAGACAATAAAATAATGACAAAAACATCCGGAAAAGTGATTTATTTAAGAGATTTAAAATAGAAAAAGTTTGGTTAAAATCATATCTTTTATAACATTAAAGTTAAAAACAATAAATTATCGATCAAAGTATTGATAAAATTATTGATTTATGTATAAATAACTTAATAAATATTTGAATTGTTTGGGTTGAGATGCACCCTATGGTACCGCAGAATATATTCATTTAAATTGCTTCATATGTGGGAACTCTAAAAATAAGAATAAACTAAAAATTATTCGACAAAATCCCGACATAAAGTCTCGACAAAATGCCATTTACAGTAGTTTATTAATAAAAGGGATAATTAAACAATTTTCATATAAAGAGCATCTCATAGTTAATAAAATTGGTTAAAAGTTATAACTTATAACAGTATTTTATACCAAACATTGAATGTTTTACTTAATTGTCTTATGTATTGTTTCTCGTTATTTGTCACGCACTTGAACTGATACTAATTGACCAAAAAAATGAAACCCCGAAAAAGTTTTGGAATGTTTAATAAATATTAAATTGAATTTTATAGTTTTAATTAAAATTAAATTAAAAAAAATATATCACAACTTATACTGTACTAAAAGAGAAGCGCGTGAAACAATTTTTTAATTACATTGAGAAACACATTCATATAAAAAGACAAGAATATAAAACAGTTTAACAGTTTGGACCAGAACTCAATCCAGTCCTTAAATTAGTTCCCATTAATTCAAACTCGAACACAAAGACATGACTAGATTCGTGAAATAAATACTTTAAATAAGAACCAAATAAATGTTCTATAAAATAATTAAAGCTTTTGTATCTCAAAAAGCTTGACATTAGTGTCGTACCAAATGGGAGGATCGATATTACGAAGATATACGACACCCCACATATAAGTGCGAAACCAAAGAGTAGTTCCAGCGTTAGTCTGATATTTTCTGATGAGAATGGGATGCGGAACAGGTAAGAGACCGACTAAAGTGCCGTGTTGTAGGAATTTGAGAATCTCATTCTCGTCAGTGATCCCTTTGTCAATACACATCTTCTCCACCTGAGGCACCAGAACCTAAACACATAAGAGACACATTAGAGACACATTAGAGACACATTAGAGACACATTAGACACATATTCAACACATTATCTAAAGAATTGAAAGATTGGCTCCAATTGAGAGACTCACAGACCTGAAGCATTCGCATTATTGTCTGCAAAGGAAGCTTTTGCTTCCAAGAATTTATCCATTCAGGAGTTGGTGTCCACTGAACTATTCTATTTGAAGACGCATTTGACGACTCACTCGATTGTCGACTTAGAATGTGTTGACTAGTATTAGGACTTGACTCGAACGCGCCAATTGGAATGTCTTCATCGAGTGCTACACTCTTAGGGTTGGGATGAGTTCTTTCTGTCATTTTATCGATTCGAGGCGTTGCGGCCAATGAGACATTAAGTGGCGGTTCATTTGAATTCAATTCGTTAGTTGTTGAAGGAATGGAAGGAATGGCGTCTTCTTTGGCAACAGGACTTGTTGGAGAAGTTGGGGGTGATATCGGACTTGAGGTGAGACTAGAAGATGACTTGGAAGAAGATATTGAAAGTGGTTTAGGTTTACCCCTGAGACTAATCTTCTTGTTTAGAGACTTTTGAATAGTACTGTAATCTGTGGGCAAATTGGCCAATGAGTGGAATGTATTTCTCTTTCTTATAATAGTATAAACCAAATTAGAGTTTCCATCGAATTGGTATTGAATTATATTATTGAATATTTCCAGCAAAAAGAAGATCAAGTGATGATTGGTTTGGTTGGAAAACAAGAACCACGGAGTAGAGAATGCTTCCAATAAATGCAATATTTTTGTGCTCGAAACCATTGAAAGGGTTTTCAAATAAGGGCTAACGTTAACAATAATGGTTAACAAGCAATCGAACAATGGCTGCAATCTTTGATGTCCTGTTGTTATGATTTTGTGGAATACGATAATAAGCAGATCCGCGTGAGTGCCTGTGAAGATGGGCAGTTCCATCGGCACACTGGCAGAGTATGGTTTATTCAAACGAACGCCAAAATTTCGTTCACCACTTAATAGCAATAGAATGAAAACTCCGATATGTATGAGACCAACGCGTGACTGATCAGCTCTACTATCGTTCAAATGGTAAAGAATTGGAACTAAAATATCGAGAACGTCACTTGTTTTGAGGACATAATACATGAACTTTTTGTTGTAATCACAAACTTTCCAAAACAAGACCAGTAATTCCTGATGAAATTGAATCTTTTTTGTTGAGTTTGGAATATATGTCTGTATTAACGGATTGTTTAGAAGTCGTGTAAATCCTTTGAGAATAAATGCAAAATCTTCTTCTCGATGAATACGAGATAAATAATTGATGAAAAGGTTGTCCTGAAGCACATCTTCAGACGCACCACCGAAGTTGTGCGGATTATCTGCACTAAAATCGTGGTCTAATGTAATAATAAGTATCTGAAGAGCGATTTCGACAACACTTTCTTTGGAATCATTGAACAAGAGGTGATTGAATGGCAAATACCCGACCGGTTCATAAGAAAACACTGTATTTAATAAAGAGGTGAACAGCGGTAATGCGTGTCGATTATCAACAGAAGTGAAGTATTCGATCCATCGGTTGGGCGTATGTCCGGCTTCGTTGGCCGACATATACATCGATGTACTAAAACATGTCAACAATAATCTCAATAATTCAGTTCTGTTGCGGTCATAGACTGACGTAGAAGTGGTTGGATTTGTGAATCCAACGCCATTTTCCCAAATGTATTCACAGCTATCTATTGATTGTAAGTCTTCTGGGGGAGAGTCCGGAGCACCGAATTTGCTGCCTTTGCTCGGAAGTGGAGATACTGTGAAGTCGGGGCAGAAGAGCAGGTCAGAGATCGCCAGTAGTAATGATTGCGCTAAAGGAAGGTTTTCTTGCTTCACTTCCTCTTCTTCTTCGTGAGACATAACAGAAGACGAGGGAAGGCTTGACCAGAAAAATCCCTTCCAATCGGGATCTTCGAAGATATACGGCAACACTCGGGTGAGGAGACGGACACTGTTTAACACAATTTGCTGTTGAGTCGAAGTATTGCAAAGAGAATCGGTTGATTTGACCAACTTTTCGACCGCTTTGTAGCAAAAAGTGGCCAAATTTGACGGCGACTCCTCCCGAAGCGCTCTTATCTCTGGCGCAGGTATTAATGCAAACACGTCCTGAATATTTGTCACGTTTTCGCACCAGAACTGGTCCCAAAACTGATCGTCTTTTGTATCTATCGGTTGTGTTTTTGTCGTCAACTGAACGATAGCTTTCCTATAGTTTAGCTTTGAATCAGTGGTTCCCATATTCGAGTTAACACTTAATACCAATTTATAAGTTTCTAATTATTTTACAATTAATACCAATTTCAGTAAAATCTTTGGTTTGATTTTTAATATCAAATCAATTATTAAATAATATTATAAAACGAGTCAATCAATCAAAATAAAAACTTTTAATAAATAATCTCCGCTTTAAGTGAGTTAATGAATAAATATTTAAATAATTAATAACAATAAATATAAATCAATAAAATTGAATGTAAAACATATGCTTTGAATTACTTTTATGTCAATATTTGAAAATAATATGACGTTTCGTTCAATAGGTTTGAGTTTTCGGTAAATATTAGTTCAATATTATCTACAAATGAAGTGAATCTCATCACAAAAATTATTATTATTATTAAATCATTTAAATAATGGTATAAGTGTTGAGTCCTATTGTAGTGACGATCGTGTAATACATTTAAATTAATTCAAACTCACATACAATGCAGTTAACACCGAAAAAGTTTAACCGAAAACTAATATTTACCCATATATTGAACTTTACATTAAATGCCAGTTATTATAGACTTTCCGGGAATTTACTCTATTTTACTGTAAAGCGTTTTCATTATAACATTTCGTCATTTAATTAAATGTTTACAAACATACAAAACATTTCATATATTGATATTTATTTATTAAATAATTTTATTCATGAAATATATCAATACTTAAACTTAATTGAAACGTAACTTTTATAGTATTGATAATTATGAATGAAATACCGATTCGTTTAGAATTTGTTTTAATTAATGATTTATTTACTGAAAACACAAATCAATTGAAACCTATAATAGACTCAAATATTAATATTAATAACGAATTGGAAACAAATGAATTGATTTGTTACATAAATAATAAATCATTTAAACAGATATTTAATGCAAATAATTATATGTTGGCGTCGATTGTGTCCAACAGTGATATAAGACAACAATTAAATAGCGCTTCAAATGGTTTATTCATTTGTATTAAACTATTAAACAAT